>JAVGWX010000015.1:21867715-21902715 GCA_036924085.1 Ariolimax columbianus | reverse complement strand
ACAGGAAACAGAAGAATGGGAATAACTAGATGCATATGGCACATAAGAGTTGTAGATGGTGTCAAGGTAAATGGAGGTTAAAGAACGGAGTTCAGGAGAACAACCGGAAATATAATTGTGAGAATATTAGTTCTTTCTTTTCACTTGTTGATCTGCGTGTGCCTCAGCGTCAAGTTATGAAACTGTTTCTTGACCAGCTTGTGCCTCTCGGCGTCAAGTTATAAAGACGTTTCTTGATCTGCTTGTGCCTCTCGGCATCAAGTTATGAAACTGTTTCTTGACCAGCTTGTGCCTCTCGGCGTCAAGTTATGAAGACGTTTCTTGACCTGCTTGTGCCTCTCGGCGTCAAGTTATGAAGACGTTTCTTGACCTGCTTGTGCCTCTCAGCGTCAAGTTATGAAGATGTTTCTTGACCAGCTTGTGCCTCCTAGCATCACAATAAAGTCTCCTTTATCATTTGTCGAGATTCGTTCAATCAACAGTGAACAAAGGAAATTAATTCTGGCCTTTAGTGTATCGTGTCATTGAGTTTTTTCCCTCTTACACCGCGTGTATTCTCCAGGCTCGTTTGGCCTTATCTGCTTCCGTCCAAGACCTGCACCAAGTTGTCCTATAGCATTATTTTTAAGCAGGTTCCATTTCAATACATTTAACAGTCTTTGACCAGCGTGGGTCCCTGAGTGCAGTTTGTGAAATCTGTATCAAAGCATTTCTTTTCTCTCTCACTGCTGGTTTCTATAACACTTTTTTTTACATAGTGAGGTTGCTAATTTCTCATTGGTGACCGCATGTACCTTTTGTAGGTTGCATGGGTTAAAATATCTCGTCTCAGCTTTCTCATTATGGTTATTATTATAACCGTTTTTTATAAAGATTCTTGGTACATATTTAAGAACCATTTTATTTTTAGCTCTTTGCATCATCATCATCATGTAGCATGTCCTTTATAGAGCGTCGCTCACATCACAGTCCGACTGATAGAAACTCTTTCCCTTGCCAAAACTCCATCCTCCTCCACGGCAATACCTAGGCATTCCTGGATATCTTGGTGCCATCGCCATCTTGGTCTACCCCTGCCTCTTTCGCCTGGCATCAAACCTTCCATCACTGTTCTGTCAAGATCGTCATGTCTCTTGATGTGACCAAAGTGTTTCAATTTTTTGACCAAATGGAATTGATACACCCGTTCTCCTCAATGTTCAACTCTTACCGAATTACCGAATTATATTTATCTTTTTCTCCGTCCAGGGTATTCTGATGATCTTTCTGTAACATTTTGACTCGAAAGACTTGATTCTTTTTCTAAGTTTTGGTAATTGCTCATGATTTACATATATTTGCTGCCACAGAAAAGACTAACTTTTTTCTTTTTGGTGCTCTGCCTCATTTGAATATGTACAGAAAATTATGAGGAATATTCAACACGTGTCCATAATTATCATAACAACTTGTGTGTCCACATAGGGAGATATCATCGACTTTATCGTTCTACCTCCTTCTCATTGTGGGGAGATGTCATCGGCTTTATCGTTCTACCTGTGTGTTCTTGTGGGGAGATATCATCAGCTTAATCGTTCTGCCTGCGTGTCCTTGTGGGGAGATGTCATCGGCTTTATTGCTCTACCTGCGTGTCCTTGTGAGGAGATGTCATCGGATTTATCGTTCTACCCGTGTGTCCTAGGTCATGCAACCTTCTTTGTAATCTACTTTATCGGACTCAATTTATGACGTCGGACGGAAGTGTCCACTTTAACGTACGACCTTTGTGTGGCCGCTTTTATTTCTAATTCGTGTTTCTGCAGAATTTCTTTAATACAGCGATTCTGCTTATTTGTTGACATTTAATTCTATGGTTCTTATAATATACCATTTTTTCATCGATCGCTAACGCTTTACGTTTAACAAATTCTTGTAGCTCTACAAAACCATCTCATTTGACATGTTGTCTGTCACCTGTATTAAACGTGTATCTTGAATTAATTTGTTCAATCAACCAATCAAAGTCATGACTGCCCATACAAAGGATATATCTTCAACAAATGACTGCCAACCTTCATGTCATGAACCGTCACCGACAGATCAAGCCACATCTTTCCATTCACTTTTAATATCGATAAAAATCCATGGGCAGTTGGAAATCGAATTGAGTAGACGTTGCCACTTACCTGGGAAAATGCACAATTATGTTAAAAATCTACTGACTGTTATGGTGCTACAGAGTTAGTGCGTCGCGCTGCGATTCTCCAAAACATGTGGAGAAAAACGGAGCACTTATTTGTTAAACCACAGCCTACTGTAGATACAGACCTACTGACTCACGGGAAATCTCTTTGTTACGGCACATTACATGGTTGACTAAATAACACAACTTGCATGTGTCAACTATCAATGCAAATATAATTGTGTGTTCAGCAAATAAAGATGCTTATGCAGTTCGTTTCAGGGCAGGATTCGGTGAAAGGATGTGTTGTGTTTTGTACCGTAAATTAATTTTATTTCTCTGTGCAGAGATTGATTGATTATAAACCTTAGCATATAAGAGTTCCGTCATTTAGTCGGCGGTGCAATGTGACATTTCATGGGGTTTTCTCGGTGTCAGACGGCCTATCTAAAGTAGGCTATGGTTAAACCGTGTGCAAGGACGTTGGTTCCTCAACAAAACTATAACTAAACTAAACTATCTTCGTTATGAATGAGTAAGCCTGCGGTTTCAAAACAGAGGTTGTTTTGTACTGCTATAAACTAGTTTTCTGTGTGACCTATCCAACACGCCTACTCATCATGTCCTGTTCCATTGGTGTCTGTCAGGTCGTCTCCTATAGACCCACATTTTAGTGATATTATAGCATTTTAATTTCCATTCTATGCAGGCGCCCATATATACAATTGAATACCTTCATTGTTATCACTTTTGCCGTCTTCACGTTTCAGTGTCATGCAGTAGGGATATAATTAATTAGTTATTGCGGGGGGAAAAAACCTACATCGCAGACATTACTTAGGTTTTTGTGGCTGAGTTGAACAATGAGTTCCTATATGTGAAACTTTCTTATTTTGGAAATTATGGAAATGCGAAACATCGTTGTTATGGCAGCAGTGACAACCTGAGCGAGGATTTTGTGGATACATTCAATGGTTCTCAAATTGGAGCCCGACCTGCTGACAAAGCATTTGGATATCTAACATGGCCACCAAGACTCACAAAGCGAAGGTAATGTTAACTTAACTGTCACATTGTTTACGTTTTCTCTGGTTTTTGATTAAAATGTGTTGTCGTTTTACTTTTTTACTTTATTTGGGCTACACAGCGATACGGAGACTGATGCTGCTGGGCTACACAGCGATATATAGACCGATGCTGCTGGGCTTCACAGCGATATATAGACTGATGCTGCTGGGATACACAGCGATACATAGACCGATGCTCCTGGCTACACAGCGATACATAGACCGATGCTCCTGGCTACACAGCGATACATAGACCGATGCTGCTGGGCTACACAGCGGTACATAGACCGATGCTGCTGGACTACACAGCGATTCATGGACCGATACTGCATCGGTACGGATGGTCAAAAATGAATGAAAACATATACAGGTAATGGCTCAATGACTAAACCAGAAGAAAAACAAAACGGCATCTACTTTATGGTGACAAGCTCCTTCGTCAGTGACAAAGAACGGACGAATACAACTAGTAAATCACAACACCAACCATGCCATCATGTTATTACTATTGAATATCCACAACCAGTAAGTTGACTCTTTTGTGCGCCATGAAAAAGACGTTAAGTGGCCGGTTGTTGTAGCTGTCCTCACATCCCGAGCGTGCTGATGAAGATGGACCGGTGTCCTCAAGGCGGTTGTGTTATACTTGGCAAGATCTGCCTGTCGCATATTGCTACAGGGATCATGTCGATCCCTTAGCTTAATAGCCAGGAAAACAGCTCGTTTCCAGAGATGACTACGGGAAAGTCGATGCGGGGGTCTTGGCCAGTATATTTTGTCTGACCCTGACTTACATGTCTGATCAGTATGTTGTATCTGACCAGACGTTTTTCTTCCTCCTCTTACCGTGATGTAAAATGAGCAGATTAAGTTAGCAGACATACCTGGAAGGGACAAGGAGCCAGTGAGACACTGTATTTGAGTCATAAAATATAAAACACGAATCAAGAAATTGACAATATCTTTTTTTATATTTTTTTTTGCGTTCGCCTTATTTCTCTATTCCCAAAGGCGGTGTGCGTTGCACTGTGGATTTTATTTTGCGCCTGTCGGCCCAATGCATCCGACTTCGGCGTGCATTTTATGTAAGGGTCTGCTTCCTCCTGCATTTTCTAAGGGTTTGCTTCCCCGGGATAAATGCCGGTGCTGTGATGGGGATCGAACCCAGCACCTTTGGATTGTGAGCCGTGTCACTTAACCACTAGGCCACGCCGTCCCCAAATTGCCAATATGATTTTGCACAGATAAAAACACGAAAAACATGAGCAAATTGCACACATACACACACACGTACGCACGCATGTACATGCACACACATATATACATACGTACACATATATATATATGTGTGTGTGTGTGTGTGTGTGGATTCCGTGGCGAAATGGTTAAGCCGTCGGCCTCGTGATCAGGTGCTGTGGATTGGGTTGGATCCCCGGACTCCGCCTTATTTCGTAGTCGCCCTCTAGTCGTCTTGTCCTTGACTTGCCACTGGGGTCGAGCGGCTCGAGACGAGAGAGTAAGGATAAAAAATATCGCAACTAATCCTTACTAAAAATAGGGCTAGAAAATAAATTAAGTCATCATCGTTTACGATGGACGGCGGCCTTTACCTTTATATATATATATATATATAAAGATAAAAAGGAAAAACTACATTTCTTTTGTTCATTCATCGTAATCCACGAAGGCCACTTTGTAGACATTCACTGTTCGAATAAGTTCGAAGATGGCTAAATAAGCCAACCAGAACTCTGTACTGTATGCTGTATTTAGTACAAGATAATAAGCCGCTCCCTTCCACCACCGGGTGGAGGATTGTTAAAATACGATAAATGTTCCAATCACCAAATATCAAAGGCACTTCCATTGTGGGCAGTGGTGTATCATCATCATCAGTCCCGTAACCTAGAAGGTCGTTGAGGAACCATTATTGAAGTCTGATGTCCACCGTGTGTTAGTCTCCACTGACTGATGTTCACCGTGTGTTAGTCTCCACTGACTGATGTTCACCGTGTGTTAGTCTCCACTGACTGATGTCCACTGTGTGTTAGTCTCCACTGACTGATGTCCACTGTGTGTTAGTCTCTACTGACTGATGTCCACCGTGAGTTAGTCTCCATTGACTGATGTCCACCGTGTGTTAGTCTCCACTGACTGATGTCCACCCTAGTCTCCACTGACTGATGTCCATCGTGAGTTAGTCTCTACTGACTGATGTTCACCGTGTGTTAGTCTCTACTGACATGTTTACCGTGTGTTAGTCTCTACGGACTGATGTTCACCGTGTATTAGTCTCTACTAACTGATGTTCACCATAGTCTCCACTGACAGATGTCCACTGTGTGTTAGTCTTCCCTGCCTGATGTCCACCTTGTGCTAGTCTCCACTGACTGATGTCCACCCTAGTCTCCACTGACTGATGTCCACCATAGTCTTCACTGACTGATGTCCACCATAGTCTTCACTGACTGATGTCCACCCTAGTCTCCACTGACTGATGTCCACCCTAGTCTCCACTGACTGATGTCCACCATAGTCTTCACTGACTGATGTCCACCCTAGTCTCCACTGACTGATGTCCACCCTAGTCTCCACTGACTGATGTCCACCGTGTGCTAGTCTCCACTGACTGATGTCCACCGTGTGCTAGTCTCCACTGACTGATGTCCACCGTGTGCTAGTCTCCACTGACTGATGTCCACCGTGTGCTAGTCTCCACTGACTGATGTCCACCCTAGTCTCCACTGACTGATGTCCACCATAGTCTTCACTGACTGATGTCCACCCTAGTCTCCACTGACCGATGTCCACTCTAGTCTCCACTGACTAATTTCCACCCTAGTCTCCACTGACTAATGTCCACTCTAGTCTCTACTGACTAATGTCCACCCTAGTCTCCACTGACTAATGTCCACTCTAGTCTCTACTGACTAATGTCCACCCTAGTCTCCACTGACTAATGTCCACCCTAGTCTCCACTGACCGATGTCCACCATAGTCTCGACTGACTGATGTCCACCATAGTCTCCACTGACTGATGTCCACCATAGTGTCCACTGACTGATGTCCACCTCGTGCTAGTCTTCACTGACTGATGTCCAGCTCGTGCTAGTCTCCACTGACTAAAGTCCACCCTAGTCTCCACTGACTAAAGTCCACCCTAGTCTCCACTGACTAAAGTCCACCCTAGTCTCCACTAACTAATGTCTACCTTGTGCTAGTCTCCAGGACTATAGCAATGGCTAACAATGTTGTGTGTTTGTTGGTAATTGAGGTTCAATAATTGAGCTTACTGACTTTTGTCAGAGCATACTATTCACCTTATCCACTCATCTCTTACATCTCTAGGTATGTTGATAGACTCCTTAGGAAGACGTCATCTTGCTTGATGGGAATGTTCATATTTTCAATCGTTCTCATTTCTTTCACACCCTCAGTCTAAAATTTTCTTTCTCTTGTTCTATTATTAGAAAGCATGTTGTGTCCATATTAAAACAGGGGCGTATCCTAATACATTAGTTGTGGATTCACTCATATACGCTATGCAGTCGGGCATACTGGACACACACAAGTCAGCACAGCGCCGCCTGCTGAGCAGTACAATGTCGTGAAGAACTTTCAGACATCCTCCGTGTAGCCCCTGTCGAAATAACATGTTTCAGAGCTTGTGTGTGTTTAGTGTGTGCTTGTTGCACGGACGCATCGTGTGCCGCGTCTGCTGTGCACGCACAAACACGCACACACGCAAAAACACTAAGACACTCACAAACACGCACAAACACGCGGACACGCTCGTAGACAACCAATATCTTGCTTGAAATTGTTAACATTGAATAGTTAAAAGAGTGACTAGGCAGTTTTGTTTCTCATTGTAAAGACTCCGGGCTCGTTCCCTGGTCTTTATACGTTTCAGGATACCAGCATGTCAATTGGTACAGCTACGAAAGGGAAGATGTGAAAATGAACTGATGACAGCAACTAGGAGAAACCTAAGAAATATTAAGCTTCTTACACTTCATCCCCAACAGTAGTAAATGCTATGGAACTACTTTTGTCTGCCTAATGTTCTCACGAGAAACGATACGGTGGGTTTCTAATCTCGGAAGTTTCAAGCGACGCCTGGTCTCAAGAGAGGTTAGACCAGCGTCTAGTCATATCGGAGATAACGATAAACACGTGTTTACACTGTGCACGTACAAATCGATAAGAGTATGCTTTCAACCGCTGTTCGTGCACAATTCTAAAAAGTAATTAAGTTCAGCTGTCTGTATATAGACTGCTTTAGCAGAGTCCTTCAAGGCTTCCATACAGGTTTGTGTAAGTTCGTCTCTGCGGGCCAGTGCTCAATACTCAGTTGCCTAATCACATGTCAGTCTTGTGGTATAAGTTCGGCTGTCTATGCTGCTTGTCTTCACGTACATGTACGCCACAGAGTCAATTTTAGCTTGCATAAGTGATAATTCAATGTCCAATTATCATGCGGAACAGGATGACTTTCTCCACTCAATCAAGGCAGTGATAGTTATCTCTCGCTTGGTCAATTCTCTGTACCGGCTTGGGTATGGGACTTCTTTTCCTGGAAATGTGATTGTAGGTTCTTGTTCTCGAGCTGCTGTCTCCTTTGCTAGCCTTTCTTCCCTCTCTTGTTTTGCTGGCATGGGGCAGTGGGATGGCATGCACTTTACTTGAACCAGTTTATGCTTGACGCTCATCTCCAAGTTTGACTTGCAAATATCGCGTTGGTTGGCTATTTTATGTTCTATCTTTATCGACATGAGTGGATCCACGAGTAATCAGGGTCAAGTGAAACATACTGATCCAGACCCCTCTCATGTCCTTGTTTGTGCCTCCGGAAATAGACTGTGTCACTGCAGTCTGATTAGCCAGGGAATTGTTGATGTATTCCCTGTAGTGGTACGTTACAGCCAACATAACTATGGACCACCTTCTTAAGTAAGCTTCGGGGTGTAACAAAAGCCATTGTAACGCGCTACCACAGAAACGTTGTCAAAAGTTAACTCAGCCCAGCACGCGCAGCTTCAATCAACAAAACATCGACATGAGTTGAGTTGAGTAACATCGACATGAGGTGAGTTGAGTAACATCGACATGAGGTGAGTTGAGTATCATCGACATGAGGTGAGTTGAGTAACATCAACATGAGGTGAGTTGAGTAACATCGACATGAGGTGAGTTGAGTAACATCGACATAAGGTGAATTGGGTAACATCGACATGAGGTGAGTTGAGTAACATCGACATGAGGCGAGTTGAGTAACATCGACATGAGGTGCGTTGAATTGCTATCTGCACACGAACAGTTAGCAGCTACAATGGATATGAAACATCGTAAACATCTGACTTTGATGGTTCATGTTTGTCCACGCCCACATCTTGATGGTATTCTCATACCTACAGCGCTGCATTCATCTGACAAGTTTCACCTTTATGTTTTCTTCTGGGGAGCGAAATGTAAATTCAGGTTCAAATAAAACATAATGATCAAGACACCACCTTAGGTCCGTGTCGACTTCATGTAAACAGGATGTGTCCCAGCAGCCTAGTCAGCGTAGTGGGGATCTACACTGTAATCATCAAACTCATTAGCTTATCAAGGAGCCTCGCTATCGATATTATCTCTCCATTTACAGCGATGTCCTCCTTCACGTAACCCATCCACCTAACCAATCTACCAATACGTTTTTCAGTCAAGTGCTATGTTTTATCTTCCCTCAAATTATTACTCGGTAATATATCTTATTAGCTTAACTCAGCTGTTCTTAATATTATCGTTACCTCGTCGCCCCTATCTTTTGCTGCCGTGGTCTTCCAAAATATTCCAAACATGACAATGTTCCGGAATGGATTATCGGTGTGTAGTAGTACACAATGTCTGCAATTGAAAATTTTTGTTTTTTTGTTTTTTTTTGTTTTGTTCGCCTTATTTTCTCTAATCCCCAAGGCGATGTGCGTTGCACTGTGGTTTTTATTTTGCGCCTGTCGGCCCAGTGCATCCGACTTCAGAATGCATTTTATGTAAGGGTCTGCTTCCTCCTGCATTTTCTAAAGGTTTGCTTCCCCGGGGTAACGGCCGGTGCTGTGATGGGGATCGAACCCAGCCCCTTCGGGTTGTGAGCCGTGCCACTTAACCACTAGGTCACGCCGTCCCCGAAAATGTTCATTTGAATGTGCGTAAATAAACAAGGAAACATAATCAAAGCAAAAATAAACTGTTCTCTTACCATTCAATTGATTCAACTAAAAAGTATTTTGTCGAAATAAAACACATTGTTATTTATTCTATCTTTCCCGAGATCGTCTCAGCCAATTATCTCACCGAGTTTCATTCTTCTAGTGATCTAGTATACGGCAACCAAGCCGCTGATTTTAGTTTCTGCGACCATGGAAAACTTGTATCTATCTTCCAGTCTGATATTTTGCCTTTGACTGGTCCGCATCCTTTGATATTCGACACAACGACTGTATTTTCAGAAGTCTACGATCACGGACAACAGCCTTGCTGGGATGTCTGTCACCTGATAAACCCACTCAAATTCCCTTTGGGTCTGCTCTTTAATCGGCATTTATCTAATTTTGTGAACGTTGTCTAAATTAACTTCTGCTGCTCTTGTCATTCTTTCTGTTTTTCATTTTTTATATCTTCTATTGAGTGCTTTTGAGACACAGTGCCACAGAAAAGTTCTGAAAATCCCGTGGACAAAGAAAGAAAGAAACAAATCCATCAGCAAGACCTGGATGTGGAGGAGAATTGACTTTTAATGACGTAATGACCCGAAAAATTAGGTTTTTTTGAACACCTCAAGCGACACAATGGACTGGGGATAGCGGTTATGAATGGCATGGTCACTGGAAAGAGTGGTTATGGAGAGTATGGTCACTGGAAAGAGTGGTTATGGAGAGTATGGTCACTGGGAAGAGTGGTTATGGAGAGTATGGCGACTGGGAAGAGCGGTTATGGAGAGTATGGTCACTGGGAAGAGTGGTTATGGAGAGTATGGCCACTGGAAAGAGTGGTTATGGAGAGTATGGCCACTGGAAAGAGTGGTTATGGAGAGTATGGCCACTGGAAAGCGGACCGACCGAGAAGACGATGGAATCAGGACATCAAGCAGACGCTAGATTTGACCTTGGAGCAGACCGGAAGAGTGGCGGAAGACAGAGTTGCCTACAGACAGACTGCCAGCTTCAAGCAGGAAGGTATTCTTCGTCCCCATCAGCTTGGGGTGCAAAGGTCATCATCCAACCAGCTTCAAGCAGGAAGGTATTCTTCGTCCCTATCAGCTTGGGGTGCAAAGGTCATCATCCAACCAGCTTCAAGCAGGAAGGTATTCTTCGTCCCTATCAGCTTGGCGTGCAAAGGTCATCATTCAACCAGCTTCAAGCAGGAAGGTATTCTTCGTCCCTATCAGCTTGGGGTGCAAAGGTCATCATTCAACCAGCTTCAAGCAGGTAGGTATTCTTCGTCCCTATCAGCTTGGGGTGCAAAGGTCATCATCCAACCAGCTTCAAGCAGGAAGGTATTCTTCGTCCCTATCAGCTTGGGGTGCAAAGGTCATCATCCAACCAGCTTCAAGCAGGAAGGTATTCTTCGTCCCTATCAGCTTGGGGTGCAAAGGTCATCATCCAACCAGCTTCAAGCAGGAAGGTAGTCTTCGTCCCTATCAGCTTGGGGTGCAAAGGTCATCATCCAACCAGCTTCAAGCAGGAAGGTATTCTTCGTCCCTATCAGCTTAGGGTGCAAAGGTCATCATCCAACCAGCTTCAAGCAGGAAGGTATTCTTCGTCCCTATCAGCTTGGGGTGCAAAGGTCATCATCCAACCAGCTTCAAGCAGGAAGGTATTCTTCGTCCCTATCAGCTTAGGGTGCAAAGGTCATCATCCAACCAGCTTCAAGCAGGAAGGTATTCTTCGTCCCTATCAGCTTGGCGTGCAAAGGTCATCATTCAACCAGCTTCAAGCAGGAAGGTATTCTTCGTCTCTATCAGCTTGGGGTGCAAAGGTCATCATCCAACCAGCTTCAAGCAGGAAGGTATTCTTCGTCCCTATCAGCTTGGGGTGCAAAGGTCATCATCCAACCAGCTTCAAGCAGGAAGGTATTCTTCGTCCCTATCAGCTTGGCGTGCAAAGGTCATCATTCAACCAGCTTCAAGCAGGAAGGTATTCTTCGTCCCTATCAGCTTGGGGTGCAAAGGTCATCATCCAACCAGCTTCAAGCAGGAAGGTATTCTTCGTCCCTATCAGCTTGGGGTGCAAAGGTCATCATCCAAGCAGCTTCAAGCAGGAAGGTATTCTTCGTCCCTATCAGCTTGGCGTGCAAAGGTCATCATTCAACCAGCTTCAAGCAGGTAGGTATTCTTCGTCCCTATCAGCTTGGGGTGCAAAGGTCATCATCCAACCAGCTTCAAGCAGGAAGGTATTCTTCGTCCCTATCAGCTTGGGGTGCAAAGGTCATCATCCAACCAGCTTCAAGCAGGAAGGTATTCTTCGTCCCTATCAGCTTGGGGTGCAAAGGTCATCATCCAACCAGCTTCAAGCAGGAAGGTAGTCTTCGTCCCTATCAGCTTGGGGTGCAAAGGTCATCATCCAACCAGCTTCAAGCAGGAAGGTATTCTTCGTCCCTATCAGCTTGGGGTGCAAAGGTCATCATCCAACCAGCTTCAAGCAGGAAGGTAGTCTTCGTCCCTATCAGCTTGGGGTGCAAAGGTCATCATCCAACCAGCTTCAAGCAGGAAGGTATTCTTCGTCCCTATCAGCTTGGGGTGCAAAGGTCATCATCCAACCAGCTTCAAGCAGGAAGGTATTCTTCGTCCCTATCAGCTTGGGGTGCAAAGGTCATCATCCAACCAGCTTCAAGCAGGAAGGTATTCTTCGTCCCTATCAGCTTGGGGTGCAAAGGTCATCATCCAACCAGCTTCAAGCAGGAAGGTATTCTTCGTCCCTATCAGCTTGGGGTGCAAAGGTCATCATTCAACCAGCTTCAAGCAGGAAGGTAGTCTTCGTCCCTATCAGCTTGGGGAATATCAACCACCTCACTAGAAGCAGATCTTTCCTGTGCTATTTACTTCATTTCTTTCCAGCTATTTTGCCCATATCGACCCATATATCTCTTCTTCATGTGTTCTCTTGTCTTTCTATGCCTCTTTTTCACTAAGGTATTCATTGACAGAGATTTCCCAATGTTGAGAGCTTCCACAATGTGTGGCTTTTCAAGCACATCCTTCGTCCTAAGATGTCATGTCTCATATGTCAGTGGCCTGTTCTTTTCCACCTCCCTCGTTTGTAACCCTGTAGATCCACTGAAGGGCAAGAATCTTTCTCATGGATATGTTGATCAAGCCATTGCTTGTTACAACCAGAATGCTTGTCTAACTCTCATTCTATATATTACTGGGGAAGGCGTGGCCTAGTGGTTAAGTGGCACGGCTTACAACTCGAAGGTGCTGGGTTCGATCCCCATCACAGCACCGGCCGTTACCCTGGGGAAGCAAACCCTTAGAAAATGCAGGAGGAAGCAGACCCTTACATAAAATGCATGCTGAAGTCGGATGTACTGGGCCGACAGGCGCAAAATAAAAACCACAGTGCAACGCACACCGCCTTGGGGATTAGAGAAATAAGGCGAACGCAAAAAAAAAAATATATATATATATATATATATATTACTGTTTTGTTGGTTCGGTATAGGTATTTGTGTCTTAATTCACCCCAAATAAAAGAAATATATTTTTTTAGAGGCACTGACGTCACAGAATAATCCAGTTTTTAAATGTAGGGGGTGTCAAATATTCTGCAAGAATAGACGAGACTTGATGCTTCTTCTTCTGTGTACTAACGCGTCTTATCAATTAATTTTTTGTTGTTTTGAGGATTAGAATCGGGTTAGGGTTAGTATCTTTTCTACACTTCTATCTTTTTCTAAGCCTTTACCTTTTTATTTAAAATATAACTACATCAACCTGTCCTCCCATTATTCCGAAATGGAATGTTCCGTTACAGTCATCAGCTTGTAAATGCGTACGATGGGAACCTATGGAACTCTGGTTGAGGTGAATTAAGATGCAAGTACCGTTGGTTTTTTATCCAAAAATAACCTCCGAACAATTGTTTTGGTTCTGGTAAACATTGCACGACTTCTTTCAATAGCTCGGTAACGATAGGCAAATTGTGAAGACTAGAGCTAAGGATGAGGTGGTAGAGACAACATTGAGCGAGCGTTTTGAGACCTGGGATTACCACTTTCCTTCCTCGCTGTATCGTCTCCTCGTCGGATCCACTGAATACTTAGGTCGAATACTGCAATTAGCTGGCATCTTTTGGGTAAGGATAACTCTAAGCGTAAACTGCTGACAGTGATGACGTAAAAGGGACATCGTTTTACAAAGACCTCATCTGTTTATGAGATGGGGATGACAAGCTCCCTTACTCACTGAATGTCGTTGACTAGCCAGTTTCCTATTTACATATGGATCTACTGAAGCGTGTTGATAACGAGTATAGAATCTAGTACTTTTGCAGTAAGAAGTCAGCACTCTTGCACTCTGCTACTTGATGCGTGTCTTTATTGGTATCTTGTATAATTTCACTCTTAGAGTGCTGCTTTCTGTCGCAATTCGTTTGATGTGGCGATACACAAGCCGTTTGATGTGGCGATACACAAGCCGTTTGATGTGGCGATACACAAGCCGTTTGATGTGGCGATACACAAGCCGTTTGATGTGGCGATACACAAGCCGTTTGATGTGGCGATACACAAGCCGTTTGATGTGGCGATACACAAGCCGTTTGATGTGGCGATACACAAGCCGTTTGATGTGGCGATACACAAGCCGTTTGATGTGGCGATACACAAGCCGTTTGATGTGGCGATACACAGTCCGTTTGATGTGGCGATACACAAGCCGTTTGATGTGGCGATACACAAGCCGTTTAGTCGTATTTAACGTGAGGATACACAAGCTGTTTTAGTTGTATTTAACATGAGAATACACAAGCCATTTCAGTCGTATTTAACATGATACGCAGGCATTTTAGTCGTATTTAACTAGACGATACACTAGCCGTTTTAGTCTTATTTAACATGATGATACACAAGCCGGTTTAGTCGTATTTAACATGATACACAATCCTATTTGGTCACATTCTTATTTAGTCACCTTTGAATGATGATACACATACTTACTTAGTCACGTTTGCCATTTTGATACATAAGCACGTGTGGCCGATCCCCTTCCCGGACAACCCCTATGGAGACACCATTAGCCTGAAGCTAACCACTGCTAGCGTTAGAGATATTCAAGCTGACGCCTGAAATCGTACGTAGAAAAACTACATTTAATCACGACTAATATGAAGGGGATGGACAACCATTTTTAGACATATTTACACCCAGTGTCACTGCCAGAAGTCAAGGTACACATTTTAAAAAAATACAATCAATAGTGGATAGAGAGAACAAACAGCAAATACCCACAGGATCAAATCATTAGACTGAATAGGAAACAGTATACCACAATTTTCCGCCTCAGAACAGGTCATTGCAGACTAAATGCACACATGCATAACATGAAAGCAGCACAGACTGCACAATGCACATGTCAGAGAGGACCCCAGACTCCAGAGCACATCCTGCAAACATGTCCGCAGCACCAAGGCGGATCCCGTGAGAAGACCTGGCCCAAGAAAAAACATACAAGAAAAACTGTGGGGAACCATTGAGGACCTGCGACTGACGTGTCACTTCACGGAGGCGGCCCATCTGGTGGCATAAAACGAGCATGAGAATCCGAACGCAAAGGAGAAGAAGAAGAAGAAGGTACGTCTGATACGATGATGAAGGACAACCCTATTTAGCCACGTTTAACAACAGTTGTGGAAGATTTTATGAGCCTATGCTCTCTCATTCTCTCTTCCCCACCCTCCTCCCAGAATTAAAGAAAATAACACAATAATCGAAATCCATGTTGCCTTACATTCCCTTAATCTCAGCCAGGTATCAGTTTCAAGCTTTGTAATCAAGAGTGTATCCAGACTACGTTATTTGGCCAAACTAGTTACATCGTGATCAGTACACGCAATAATCACTCGCCCACTCAAGGACAATAGCAATACCGCTGAAATACCTCCGGTTAAAATTGAACACTTCAACAAACACCTCATTTCCCAGAGGTACTTCCTCTGCAGAGCCACACAATTAAATATCTTTCACGTCATTTTATTAGGCTGAATTATGTGGAATAGCTGATTAGCTGTTATCAAAGTTTATTGAAAGTTAATCATACCAAATATTTGTTATTTTTCTCCTCTGCTCTTTCGTTCATCATTGAGTTCAGTTTTCACAAATGTGGTCTCCCTTCTGCTGTGTCAGCTTGCTGTATCTGGTTGGAGTGTCTGGGTGTCTGGGTGGTGTGTCTGGGTATCTGGTTGCTGTGTCTGGGTGTCAGCTTGCTGTGTCTGGTTGGTGTGTCTGGGTGTCAGGTTGCTGTGTCTGGTTGGTGTGTCTGGGTGTCTGGTTGCTGTGTCTGGTGGCTGTGTCTGGTGGCTGTGTCTGGTGGATGTGTCTGGTGGCTGTGTCTGGTGGCTGTGTCTGGTGGATGTGTCTGATGGCTGTGTCTGGTGGCTGTGTCTGGTGGCTGTGTCTGGTGGCTGTGTCTGGTGGCTGTGTCTGGTTGCTGTGTCTGGTGGCTGTGTCTGGTGGCTGTATCTGGTTGCTGTGTCTGGTGGCTGTGTCTGGTGGATGTGTCTGGTGGCTGTTTCTGGTGGCTGTATCTGGTGGCTGTGTCTGGTGGCTGTATCTGGTTGCTGTGTCTGGTGGCTGTGTCTGGTGGCTGTATCTGGTTGCTGTGTCTGGTGGCTGTGTCTGGTGGATGTGTCTGGTGGCTGTTTCTGGTGGCTGTATCTGGTTGCTGTGTCTGGTTGCTGTGTCTGGCTGCTGTGTCTGGTGGCTGTGTCTGGTGGCTGTATCTGGTTGTTGTGTCTGGTGGCTGTGTCAGGTTGCTGTGTCTGGTGGATGTGTCTGATGGCTGTGTCTGGTGGCTGTGTCTGGTGGCTGTATCTGGTTGCTGTGTCTGGTGGCTGTGTCTGGTGGCTGTTTCTGGTTGCTGTGTCTGGTTGCTGTGTCTGGCTGCTGTGTCTGGTGGATGTGTCTGGTGGCTGTTTCTGGTTGCTGTGTCTGGTTGCTGTGTCTGGCTGCTGTGTCTGGTGGCTGTGTCTGGTGGCTGTGTCTGGCTGCTGTGTCTGGTTTGTGTGTCTGGTTGCTGTGTCTGGTTGCTAAGTGTCGTTGCTGTGTCTGGCTGCTGTGTCTAGTTGCTGTGTCTGGGTGCTGTGTCTGGTTGCTGTGTCTGGCTGCTGTGTCTGGTTGATGTGTCTGCATGTCTATTTGCTGTGTCTGAATACTGTGTCTGGTGCCTGTGTCTGGTTGCTGTATCTGGTTCCTGTGTCTCGCTGCTGTGTCTGGTTGCTCTGTCTAGTTGCTGTGTCTGGTTGCTGTGTCTGCGTATCTGGTTGCTGTGTCTGTTTGCTGTGTCTGTTTGTTGTGTCTGTTTGCTGTGTCTGTTTGCTGTTTCTGGTTGCTGTGTCGGTTACTGTGTCTGGTTGCTGTGTCTGGCTGCTGTGTCTAGTTGCTGTTTCTGGTTGCTGTGTCTGGTTGCTCTGTCTAGATGCTGTGTCTGGTTGCTGTGTCTGGTTGCTGTGTCTGCGTGGCTGGTTGCTGTGTCTGTTTGCTATGTCTGTTTCCTGTGTCTGTTTGTGGTGTCTGTTTGCTGTGTCTGTTTGTTGTATCTGTTTGCTGTGTCTGGTTGCTGTGTCGGTTACTGTGTCTGGTTGGTGTGTCTAGGTGTCTGGTTGCTGTGTCTGGTTGTAGTGTCTGTCCGGTTGCTGTTTCTGGTTGCTGTGTCTGGTGTCTGGTTGTAGTGTCTGTTTGCAGTGTTTGGTTGCTGTGTCTGGTTGATGTGTCTGGGTGTCTGGTTGCTGTGTCTGGTTATTGTGTCTGGTTGCTGTGTCTGGTTGATGTGTCTGGTTGCTGTGTCTGGTTGCTGTGTCTGGTTGCTGTGTCTGGTTGCTGTGTCTGGCTGCTGTGTCTGGTTGGTGTGTCTGGTTGGTGTGTCTGGTTGGTGTGTCCGGTTGCTGTGTCTGGCTGCTGTGGCTGTGTCTGGTTGGTCTGTCTGGTTGGTGTGTCTGGCTGGTGTGTCTGTTTGCTGTGTCTATTTGCGATGTCTGGTTGCTGTGTCTGTTTCCTGTGTCTGTTTGTGGTGTCTGTTTGCTGTGTCTGGCTGCTGTGTCGGTTACTGTGTCTGGTTGGTGTGTCTAGGTGTCTGTTTGCTGTGTCTGGTTGCTGTTTCTGGTTGCTGTGTCTGGTGTCTGGTTGTAGTGTCTGTTTGCAGTGTTTGGTTGCTGTGTCTGGTTGATGTGTCTGTGTGTCTGGTTGCTGTGTCTGGTTGCTGTGTCTGGTTGCTGTGTCTGGTTACTGTGTCTTGTTGCTGTGTCTGGTTGATGTGTCTGGTTGCTGTGTCTGGTTACTGTGTCTGGTTGCTGTGTCTGGTTGATGTGTCTGGTTGCTGTGTCTGGTTGATGTGTCTGGTTGCTGTTTCTGGTTGCTGTGTCTGGTGTCTGGTTGTAGTGTCTGTTTGCAGTGTTTGGTTGCTGTGTCTGGTTGATGTGTCTGTGTGTCTGGTTGCTGTGTCTGGTTGCTGTTTCTGGTTGCTGTGTCTGGTGTCTGGTTGTAGTGTCTGTTTGCAGTGTTTGGTTGCTGTGTCTGGTTGATGTGTCTGTGTGTCTGGTTGCTGTGTCTGGTTGCTGTGTCTGGTTGCTGTGTCTGGTTACTGTGTCTGGTTGCTGTGTCTGGTTGCTGTGTCTGGTTGCTGTGTCTGGTTACTGTGTCTGGTTGCTGTGTCTGGTTGATGTGTCTGGTTGCTGTGTCTGGTTGATGTGTCTGGCTGCTGTGTCTGGTTGGTGTGTCTAGTTGGTGTGTCCGGTTTCTGTGTCTGGCTGCTGTTGCTGTTTCTGGTTGGTGTGTCTGGTTGGTGTGTCTGGCTGGTGTGTCTGGTTGCTGTGTCTGTTTGCTGTGTCTGGTTGCTGTGCCTGGTTGCTGTGTCTGTTTGTTGTGTCTGGTTGGTGTGTCTGTTTGGTGTTTCTGGTTGGTGTTACTGGTTGCTATGACTGGTTGGTGTGTCTAGTTGCTGTGTCTAGTTGCTGTGTCTGTTTGTAGTGTCTGGAGGCTGTGTGTGGTTGTTGTGTCTGGGTGTCTGGTTGTTGTGTCTGGTTGGTGTACCTGTTTGCTGTGTCTGGTTGGTGTATCTGTTTGCTGTGTCTGGTTGGTGTGTCTGGTTGCTGTTACTGGTTGCTATGTCTGGTTGCTCTGTCTAGTTGCTGTGTCTGGTTGCTGTGTCTGCGTGTCTGGTTGCTGTGTCTGTTTGCTGTGTCTGTTTGTTGTGTCTGTTTGCTGTTTCTGGTTGCTGTGTCTGTTTGTTGTGTCTGTTTGCTGTTTCTGGTTGCTGTGTCGGTTACTGTGTCTGGTTGCTGTGTCTGGCTGCTGTGTCTAGTTGCTGTGTCTGGTTGCTGTGCCTGGTTGCTCTGTCTAGATGCTGTGTCTGGTTGCTGTGTCTGGTTGCTGTGTCTGCGTGTCTGGTTGCTGTGTCTGTTTGCTATGTCTGGTTGCTGTGTCTGTTTCCTGTGTCTGTTTGTGGTGTCTGTTTGCTGTGTCTGTTTGTTGTATCTGTTTGCTGTGTCTGGTTGCTGTGTCGGTTACTGTGTCTGGTTGGTGTGTCTAGGTGTCTGGTTGCTGTGTCTGGTTGTAGTGTCTGTCTGGTTGCTGTTTCTGGTTGCTGTGTCTGGTGTCTGGTTGTAGTGTCTGTTTGCAGTGTTTGGTTGCTGTGTCTGGTTGATGTGTCTGGGTGTCTGGTTGCTGTGTCTGGTTGCTGTGTCTGGTTACTGTGTCTGGTTGCTGTGTCTGGTTGATGTGTCTGGTTGCTGTGTCTGGTTGCTGTGTCTGGCTGCTGTGTCTGGTTGGTGTGTCTGGTTGGTGTGTCTGGTTGCTGTGTCTGGCTGCTGTGGCTGTGTCTGGTTGGTGTGTCTGGTTGGTGTGTCTGGCTGGTGTGTCTGTTTGCTGTGCCTGGTTGCTGTGTCTGTTTGTTGTGTCTGGTTGGTGTGTCTGTTTGCTGTGTCTGGTTGGTGTGTCTGGTTGGTGTTACTGGTTGCTATGACTGGTTTGTGTGTCTAGTTGTTGTGTCTAGTTGCTGTGTCTGTTTGTTGTGTCTGTTTGCTGTGTCTGTTTGCTGTTTCTGGTTGCTGTGTCGGTTACTGTGTCTGGTTGCTGTGTCTGGCTGCTGTCTAGTTGCTGTGTCTGGTTGCTGTGTCTGGTTGCTCTGTCTAGATGCTGTGTCTGGTTGCTGTGTCTGGTTGCTGTGTCTGCGTGTCTGGTTGCTGTGTCTGTTTGCTATGTCTGGTTGCTGTGTCTGTTTCCTGTGTCTGTTTGTGGTGTCTGTTTGCTGTGTCTGGCTGCTGTGTCGGTTACTGTGTCTGGTTGGTGTGTCTAGGTGTCTGGTTGCTGTGTCTGGTTGTAGTGTCTGTTTGCTGTGTCTGGTTGCTGTTTCTGGTTGCTGTGTCTGGTGTCTGGTTGTAGTGTCTGTTTGCAGTGTTTGGTTGCTGTGTCTGGTTGATGTGTCTGGGTGTCTGGTTGCTGTGTCTGGTTGCTGTGTCTGGTTACTGTGTCTGGTTGCTGTGTCTGGTTGATGTGTCTGGTTGCTGTGTCTGGTTGATGTGTCTGGTTGATGTGTCTGGCTGCTGTGTCTGGTTGGTGTGTCTAGTTGGTGTGTCTGGTTGGTGTGTCCGGTTGCTGTGTCTGGCTGCTGTTGCTGTATCTGGTTGGTGTGTCTGGTTGGTGTGTCTGGCTGGTGTGTCTGGTTGCTGTGTCTGTTTGCTGTGTCTGTTTGCTGTGTCTGGTTGCTGTGCCTGGTTGCTGTGTCTGGTTGTTGTGTCTGGTTGGTGTGTCTGTTTGGTGTTTCTGGTTGGTGTTACTGGTTGCTATGACTGGTTGGTGTGTCTAGTTGCTGTGTCTAGTTGCTGTGTCTGTTTGTAGTGTCTGGAGGCTGTGTCTGGTAGCTGTGTCTGGGTGTCTGGTTGTTGTGTCTGGTTGGTGTATCTGTTTGCTGTGTCTGGTTGGTGTATCTGTTTGCTGTGTCTGGTTGGTGTGTCTGGTTGCTGTTACTGGTTGCTATGTCTGGTTGGGGTATCTGTTTGCTGTGTCTGGTTGCTGTTACTGGTTGCTATGTCTGGTTTGTGTGTCTAGCTGCTGTGTCTGGTTGCTATGTCTGGTTGTTGTGTCTGCGTGTCTGGTTGCTGTGTCTAGTTGCTGTGTATGGTTGCTGTGTCTGGTTGCTGTGTCTGGGTGTCTGGTTGCTGTGTCTGGTTGCTGTGTCTGCGTGTCTGGTTGCTGTGTCTGGTTGCTGTGTCTGGTTGCTGTGTCTGGTTGCTGTGTGTGGTTGGTTTGTCTGGTTGCTGTGTCTGGTTGCTGTGTCTGGTTGCTGATTCTGATTGCTGTGTCTGGTTGCTGTGTCTGGTTGCTGTGTCTGGTTGTTGTGTCTGGTGGATGTGTCTGGGTGTCTGGTTGCTGTGTCTGGTTGTTGTGTCTGGTGGCTGTGTCTGGTGGCTGTGTCTGGCTGCTGTGTCTGGTGGCTGTGTCTGGTGGCTGTGTCTGGTGGCTGTGTCTGGTGGCTGTGTCTGGCTGCTGTATCCGGTTGTTGTGTCTGGTGGCTGTGTCTGGTGGTTGTGTCTGGTTGCTGTGTCTGGTGGCTGTGTCTGGCTGCTGTGTCTGGTTGTTGTGTCTGATGGCTGTGTCTGGTGGATGTGTCTGGTTTCTGTGTCTGGTTGGTGTGTCTGGCTGCTGTGTCTAGTTGCTGTGTCTGGGTGTCTGGCTGCTGTGTCTGGTTGTTGTGTCTGGTAGCTGTGTCTGGTGGCTGTGTCTGGCTGCTGTGTCTGGTGGCTGTGTCTGGTGGCTGTGTCTGGCTGCTGTATCTGGTTGTTGTGTCTGGTGGCTGTGTCTGGTGGTTGTGTCTGGTTGCTGTGTCTGGTGGCTGTGTCTGGCTGCTGTGTCTGGTTGTTGTGTCTGATGGGTGTGTCTGGTGGCTGTGTCTGGTTTCTGTGTCTGGTTGGTGTGTCTGGCTGCTGTGTCTGGTTGCTGTGTCTGGGTGTCTGGTTGATGTGTCTGGTTGCTAAGTCTCGTTGCTGTGTCTGGTTGCTGTGTCTAGTTGCTGTGTCTGGGTGTCTGGCTGCTGTGTCTGGCTACTGTGTCTGGTTGCTGTGTCTAGTTGCTGTGTCTGGGTGTCTGGCTGCTGTGTCTGGCTACTGTGTCTGGTTGCTGTGTCTAGTTTGTGTGTTTGGTTGCTGTGTCTGGTTGCTGTGCCTGGTAGCTGTTTCTGGTTGGTGTGTCTGTTTGCTGTGTCTGGTTGGTGTGTCTGGTTGATGTGCCTGGTTGCTGTGTCTGGGTTGTGTGTCTGTTTGCTGTGTGTGGTTGGTGTGTCTGGTTTCTGTGTCTGGGTTTCTATTTGCTGTGTCCTGTTGTTGTGTCTGGTTGCGGTGTCTGGTTGGTTTGTCTGGTTGCTGTGTCTGGTTGCTGCGTCTGGGTGTCTGGTTGCTGTTTCTATTTGCTGTGTGTCTTGTTGCTGTGTCTTGTTGCTGTGTCTGGTTGCTATGTCTGGTTGCTGGTTTTATTTGCTGTGTGTCTGGTTGCTGTGTCTAGTTACTGTGTCTGGTTGCTGTATATGATTGATGTGTCTGTTAGCTGTGTCTGGTTGCTGTGTCTGGTTGCTATGTCTGTTTGCTGTGTCTGATGCTGTGTCTGTTTTTCCTTGACTAATTATATCGTCATCTTCTGGTTGATCAGTCCTGAAATTGGTTGCAAGGTTGTCCGAGTTGTCTCTCCATTTGACTCTAACCTCTATATTTTTTTAAATGTCAACATACGTTCGTACTTTAATGTTCCTGCATGCCTGAGATGTAAAGGTGAGACTTGGTCGCCCCCGCATGCCTGAGATGTAAAGGTGAGTCTTGGTCACCCCCGCATGCCTGATATGTAAAGGTGAGTCTTGGTCACCCCCGCATGCCTGAGATGTAAAGGTGAGTCTTGGTCACCCCCGCATGCCTGAGATGTAAAGGTAAGTCTTGGTCACCCCCGCATGCCTGAGATGTAAAGGTGAGTCATGGTCACCCGCGCCAGCCTGAGATGTAAAGATGAGTCTTTGTAAACCCGGTCCTCCCTTCCCTTTAATCTTGCCCTCATCTTCTGTAGAAGACTTTCATGTCTCATATTATAACCCCGACAATTAAATCGAGGCTTGTGTATTATGTGCACTTTGATAAGAAAGGAAATCTAACATTATGCATTAATTTCCGGATAAGCCACGCTGTCAAGATATTATTACATATTATCATGAAGGGACTAGAAACAAAAGTAGAATATGAAATACATAAAATGAAGGCATGATTCAAAGAAGGCAGAGGCATAAGAGATCACATCTTCTATTTGAGAAATATCTTTGATAAATGCAGAGAATAAAATACTGACTTATATACATGCTTCACATATTACACCAAAGCTTTTGACTGTGTACAACATCAGCAACTATTTAAAATAATGAAAGACATAGGCTTTACAACACATCTAATACATCAAATAGAAACACTTTACAGTGGCCAACAAGCTGCCGTCCGAATTAACGAAGGTACCTTATTTTGGTTTGAGATCCTAACAGATTTTAGGCAAAGCTGCATCCTTCCCCCCTTCTCATTCAACATAAACGACAGTGTTTCTCAACCCTAACTTCACTGGTGCAAACTTTTCTAAAGAAAAATGTGCAAACCTCCCCCTTCTCATTCAACATAAACGACAGTGTTTCTCAACCCTAACTTCACTGGTGCAAACTTTTCTAAAGAAAAATGTGCAAACCTCCCCCTTCTCATTCAACATAAACGACAGTGTTTCTCAACCCTAACTTCACTGGTGCAAACTTTTCTAAAGAAAAATGTGCAAACCTCCCCCTTCTCATTCAACATAAACGACAGTGTTTCTCAACCCTAACTTCACTGGTGCAAACTTTTCTAAAGAAAAATGTGCAAACCTCCCCCTTCTCATTCAACATAAACGACAGTGTTTCTCAACCCTAACTTCACTGGTGCAAACTTTTCTAAAGAAAAATGTGCAAACCTCCCCCTTCTCATTCAACATAAACGACAGTGTTTCTCAACCCTAACTTCACTGGTGCAAACTTTTCTAAAGAAAAATGTGCAAACCTCCCCCTTCTCATTCAACATAAACGACAGTGTTTCTCAACCCTAACTTCACTGGTGCAAACTTTTCTAAAGAAAAATGTGCAAACCTCCCCCTTCTCATTCAACATAAACGACAGTGTTTCTCAACCCTAACTTCACTGGTGCAAACTTTTCTAAAGAAAAATGTGCAAACCTCCCCCTTCTCATTCAACATAAACGACAGTGTTTCTCAACCCTAACTTCACTGGTGCAAACTTTTCTAAAGAAAAATGTGCAAACCTCCCCCTTCTCATTCAACATAAACGACAGTGTTTCTCAACCCTAACTTCACTGGTGCAAACTTTTCTAAAGAAAAATGTGCAAACCTCCCCCTTCTCATTCAACATAAACGACAGTGTTTCTCAACCCTAACTTCACTGGTGCAAACTTTTCTAAAGAAAAATGTGCAAACCTCCCCCTTCTCATTCAACATAAACGACAGTGTTTCTCAACCCTAACTTCACTGGTGCAAACTTTTCTAAAGAAAAATGTGCAAACCTCCCCCTTCTCATTCAACATAAACGACAGTGTTTTTCAACCCTAACTTCACTGGTGCAAACTTTTCTAAAGAAAAATGTGCAAACCTCCCCCTTCTCATTCAACATAAACGACAGTGTTTCTCAGCCCTAACTTCACTGGTGCAAACTTTTCTAAAGAAAAATGTGCAAACCTCCCCCTTCTCATTCAACATAAACGACAGTGTTTCTCAACCCTAACTTCACTGGTGCAAACTTTTCTAAAGAAAAATGTGCAAACCTCCCCCTTCTCATTCAACATAAACGACAGTGTTTCTCAACCCTAACTTCACTGGTGCAAACTTTTCTAAAGAAAAATGTGCAAACCTCCCCCTTCTCATTCAACATAAACGACAGTGTTTCTCAACCCTAACTTCACTGGTGCAAACTTTTCTAAAGAAAAATGTGCAAACCTCCCCCTTCTCATTCAACATAAACGACAGTGTTTCTCAACCCTAACTTCACTGGTGCAAACTTTTCTAAAGAAAAATGTGCAAACCTCCCCCTTCTCATTCAACATAAACGACAGTGTTTCTCAACCCTAACTTCACTGGTGCAAAATTTTCTAAAGAAAAATGTGCAAACCTCCCCCTTCTCATTCAACATAAACGACAGTGTTTCTCAACCCTAACTTCACTGGTGCAAACTTTTCTAAAGAAAAATGTGCAAACCTCCCCCTTCTCATTCAACATAAACGACAGTGTTTCTCAACCCTAACTTCACTGGTGCAAACTTTTCTAAAGAAAAATGTGCAAACCTCCCCCTTCTCATTCAACATAAACGACAGTGTTTCTCAACCCTAACTTCACTGGTGCAAACTTTTCTAAAGAAAAATGTGCAAACCTCCCCCTTCTCATTCAACATAAACGACAGTGTTTCTCAACCCTAACTTCACTGGTGCAAACTTTTCTAAAGAAAAATGTGCAAACCTCCCCCTTCTCATTCAACATAAACGACAGTGTTTCTCAACCCTAACTTCACTGGTGCAAACTTTTCTAAAGAAAAATGTGCAAACCTCCCCCTTCTCATTCAACATAAACGACAGTGTTTCTCAACCCTAACTTCACTGGTGCAAACTTTTCTAAAGAAAAATGTGCAAACCTCCCCCTTCTCATTCAACATAAACGACAGTGTTTCTCAACCCTAACTTCACTGGTGCAAACTTTTCTAAAGAAAAATGTGCAAACCTCCCCCTTCTCATTCAACATAAACGACAGTGTTTCTCAACCCTAACTTCACTGGTGCAAACTTTTCTAAAGAAAAATGTGCAAACCTCCCCCTTCTCATTCAACATAAACGACAGTGTTTCTCAACCCTAACTTCACTGGTGCAAACTTTTCTAAAGAAAAATGTGCAAACCTCCCCCTTCTCATTCAACATAAACGACAGTGTTTCTCAACCCTAACTTCACTGGTGCAAACTTTTCTAAAGAAAAATGTGCAAACCTCCCCCTTCTCATTCAACATAAACGACAGTGTTTCTCAACCCTAACTTCACTGGTGCAAACTTTTCTAAAGAAAAATGTGCAAACCTCCCCCTTCTCATTCAACATAAACGACAGTGTTTTTCAACCCTAACTTCACTGGTGCAAACTTTTCTAAAGAAAAATGTGCAAACCTCCCCCTTCTCATTCAACATAAACGACAGTGTTTCTCAACCCTAACTTCACTGGTGCAAACTTTTCTAAAGAAAAATGTGCAAACCTCCCCCTTCTCATTCAACATAAACGACAGTGTTTCTCAACCCTAACTTCACTGGTGCAAACTTTTCTAAAGATAAATGTGCAAACCTCCCCCTTCTCATTCAACATAAACGACAGTGTTTCTCAACCCTAACTTCACTGGTGCAAACTTTTCTAAAGAAAAATGTGCAAACCTCCCCCTTCTCATTCAACATAAACGACAGTGTTTCTCAACCCTAACTTCACTGGTGCAAACTTTTCTAAAGAAAAATGTGCAAACCTCCCCCTTCTCATTCAACATAAACGACAGTGTTTCTCAACCCTAACTTCACTGGTGCAAACTTTTCTAAAGAAAAATGTGCAAACCTCCCCCTTCTCATTCAACATAAACGACAGTGTTTCTCAACCCTAACTTCACTGGTGCAAACTTTTCTAAAGAAAAATGTGCAAACCTCCCCCTTCTCATTCAACATAAACGACAGTGTTTCTCAACCCTAACTTCACTGGTGCAAACTTTTCTAAAGAAAAATGTGCAAACCTCCCCCTTCTCATTCAACATAAACGACAGTGTTTCTCAACCCTAACTTCACTGGTGCAAACTTTTCTAAAGAAAAATGTGCAAACCTCCCCCTTCTCATTCAACATAAACGACAGTGTTTCTCAACCCTAACTTCACTGGTGCAAACTTTTCTAAAGAAAAATGTGCAAACCTCCCCCTTCCCATTCAACATAAACGACAGTGTTTCTCAACCCTAACTTCACTGGTGCAAACTTTTCTAAAGAAAAATGTGCAAACCTCCCCCTTCTCATTCAACATAAACGACAGTGTTTCTCAACCCTAACTTCACTGGTGCAAACTTTTCTAAAGAAAAATGTGCAAACCTCCCCCTTCTCATTCAACATAAACGACAGTGTTTCTCAACCCTAACTTCACTGGTGCAAACTTTTCTAAAGAAAAATGTGCAAACCTCCCCCTTCTCATTCAACATAAACGACAGTGTTTCTCAACCCTAACTTCACTGGTGCAAACTTTTCTAAAGAAAAATGTGCAAACCTCCCCCTTCTCATTCAACATAAACGACAGTGTTTTTCAACCCTAACTTCACTGGTGCAAACTTTTCTAAAGATAAATGTGCAAACCTCCCCCTTCTCCTTCAACATAAACGACAGTGTTTTTCAACCCTAACTTCACTGGTGCAAACTTTTCTAAAGAAAAATGTGCAAACCTCCCCCTTCTTACAACAACCACACCCCTCACATTACTTTGAATCATTCATTTTTCAATAATTCATCGAAAGATTGATTTGTTATAAACAAATCACTTACCAATTAAATTAAGTGTGATCTCTGCGCTTCGTGTGACACATCTAGCTGAACAATATCTGGTTCTACTTGTATATTTGAAGAAGTCTCAAGTCGCCTCTGTCACATATTTGCAAACGATTTCGTTGTTTTTGCAGCAGCGTGACTACAGAACTAAACCCTTTCACTACTAAATACGATGTTGGGAATATTGTAATAAGCAGTTTAATGTGTTGCCAAAAAAGAGGATAAGACATCCTAATCTGGATCCACAATTTTTCGTAATGAACGTCACTAAACCGTGCTTTTGCTTCGAAGTCATTTTGTAGCTCAATCAGCTTTTCTTGGAGATGTTCACTAAAAAGTTCCACGTCTATTTCAGATGAATCAATCACCCATTCTGGTATGTTGAGATCCCGAAAATCTTTAAATCTTACCTTCATATCATTCTTAACAGCCTCCAAATGGCAGCAATACATTTCCAAATCTACACCTCTCGAGCCGTCCTTGTCTAACTGCTGCACAACATGGACATTGATATAATTCACGACGACCGAGTTTATTTTTAAACAATCCCAATTTGCTAATGAACCCCATAATAACTCCTTTCACTTTGATAAGACTGAAGTCGTTTACCTGTAGGAGGACATGCTTTCACTTTGATAAGACTGAAGTCGTTCCCCTGTAGGACATGCTTTCACTTTGATATGACTGATGTCGTTCCCCTGTAGGAGGACATCCTTTCACTTTGATAAGACTGAAGTCGTTCCCCTGTAGGACATGCTTTCACTTTGATATGACTGATGTCGTTCCCCTGTAGGAGGACATCCTTTCACTTTGATAAGACTGAAGTCGTTCCCCTGTAGGACATGCTTTCACTTTGATAAGACTGAAGTCGTTCCCCTGTAGGAGGACATCCTTTCACAAGACTGATGTCGTTCCTATGTAGGAAGACATTCTTTTAATTTTATTAAGACTGAAGTCGTTTACCTGTAGGAGGACATGCTTTCACTTTGATAAGACTGAAGTCGTTTCCCTGTAGGACATCCTTTCACCTTGATAAGACTGATGTCATTCACCTGTAGTAGGACATCCTTTCACTTTGATAAGACTGATGTTGTTCCCATGTAGGACATCCTTTCACTTTGATAAGACTCATGTCTCTCCCCTGTAGGACATCCTTTCACTTTGATAAGACTGAAGTCGTTCACCTGTAGGAGGACATCCTTTCACTTTGATAAGACTGATGTCATTCCCATGTAGGACATCTTTTTACCTTGATAAGACTGATGTCATTCCCATGTAGGACATCTTTTTACCTTAATAAGACTGATGTCATTCCCTTTTAGGACATCCTTTCACTTTGATAAGACTGATGTCATTCACCTGTAGTAGGACATCCTTTCACTTTGATAAGACTGATGTTGTTCCCATGTAGGACATCCTTTCACTTTGATAAGACTCATGTCTCTCCCCTGTAGGACATCCTTTCACTTTGATAAGACTGATGTCTCTCCCCTGTAGGACATCCTTTCACCTTGATCAGACTGATGTCTCTCCCCTGTAGAAGGACATCCTTTCACTTTGATAAGACTGAAGTCGTTCCCCTGTAGGAGGACATCCTTTCACTTTGATAAGACTGATGTCGTTCCCCTGTAGGACATCATTTCACCTTTGATAAGACTCATGTCATTTACCTGTAGGACATCCTTTCACTTTGATGTCATTCACCTGTAGGAGGACATCCTTTCACTTTGATAAGACTGAAGTCGTTCCCCTGTAGAAGGACATCCTTTCACTTTGATAAGACTGATGTCATTCCCATGTAGGACATCTTTTTACCTTGATAAGACTGATGTCATTCCCATGTAGGACATCTTTTTACCTTAATAAGACTGATGTCATTCCCTTTTAGGACATCCTTTCACTTTGATAAGACTGATGTCATTCACCTGTAGTAGGACATCCTTTCACTTTGATAAGACTGATGTTGTTCCCATGTAGGACATCCTTTCACTTTGATAAGACTCATGTCTCTCCCCTGTAGGACATCCTTTCACTTTGATAAGACTGATGTCTCTCCCCTGTAGGACATCCTTTCACCTTGATCAGACTGATGTCTCTCCCCTGTAGAAGGACATCCTTTCACTTTGATAAGACTGAAGTCGTTCCCCTGTAGGAGGACATCCTTTCACTTTGATAAGACTGATGTCGTTCCCCTGTAGGACATCATTTCACCTTTGATAAGACTCATGTCATTTACCTGTAGGACATCCTTTCACTTTGATGTCATTCACCTGTAGGAGGACATCCTTTCACTTTGATAAGACTGAAGTCGTTCCCCTGTAGGACATTCTTTCACTTTGATAAGACTGATGTTGTTTCCCTGTAGGACATCCTTTCACTTTGATAAGACTGAAGTCGTTCCCCTGTAGGACATCCTTTCACTTTGATAAGACTGAAGTCATTCCCCTGTAGGACATCCTTTCACTTTGATAAGACTGATGTCATTCCCCTGTAGGAGGACATTCTTTCACTGATAAGACTGATGTCGTTCCCCTGTAGGAGGACATCCTTTCACTTTGATAAGACTGAAGTCATTCCCCTGTAGGACATCCTTTCACTTTGATAAGACTGATGTTGTTCCCCTGTAGGAGGACATCCTTTCACTTTGATAAGACTGATGTCGTTCCCCAGTAGGAGGACATCCTTTCACTTTCTTAAGACTGATGTCGTTCCCCTGTAGGACATCCTTTCCCTTTGATAAGACTGAAGTCATTCCCCTGTAGGACATCCTTTCACTTTGATAAGACTAATGTCATTCCCCTGTAGGAGGACATTCTTTCACTTTGATAAGACTGATGTCGTTCCCCTGTAGGAGGACATCCTTTCACTTTGATAAGACTGAAGTCATTCCCCTGTAGGACATCCTTTCACTTTGATAAGACTGATGTTGTTCCCCTGTAGGAGGACATTCTTTCACTTTGATAAGACTGATGTTGTTCCCCTGTAAGAGGACATCCTTTCACTTTGATGACTGATGTCTCTCCCCTGTAGGACATCCTTTCACTTTGATAAGACTGAAGTCATTCACCTGTAACACTTTCTTTCACTTTGATAAGACTGAAGTCGTTCCTGTAGGAAGACATCCTTTCACTTTGATAAGACTGAAGTCGCTCCCCTGTAGGAGGACATCCTTTCACTTTGATAAGACTGAAGTCGTTCCTTTGTAGGACATGCTTTCACTTTGATATGACTGATGTCGTTCCCCTGTAGGAGGACATCCTTTCACTTTGACAAGACTGAAGTCGTTCTCCTGTACGACATCCTTTCACTTTGATAAGACTGAAGTCGTTCCTGTAGGAAGACATCCTTTCACTTTGATAAGACTGAAGTCGCTCCCCTGTAGGAGGACATCCTTTCACTTTGATAAGACTGATGTCGTTCCCCTGTAGGACATGCTTTCACTTTGATATGACTGATGTCGTTCCCCTGTAGGAGGACATCCTTTCACTTTGATAAGACTGAAGTCGTTCCCCTGTAGGACATGCTTTCACTTTGATAAGACTGAAGTCGTTCCCCTGTAGGAGGACATCCTTTCACTTTGATAAGACTGAAGTCGTTCCCCTGTAGGACATGCTTTCACTTTGATAAGACTGAAGTCGTTCCCCTGTAGGACATGCTTTCACTTTGATAAGACTGAAGTCGTTCCCCTGTAGGACATGCTTTCACCTTGATAAGACTGAAGTCGCTCCCCTGCAGCTTAAGAAGGACATCATTTAACGTGTCAAATATATCAGAGAGATAAGCCACATCTTCACGCAGTACTTCAGTTTCAATGCTAAGCTGTTCTTGCCTGGAACCAAGAAACTCTATAATGGTATCAAATAATGCCCAAAATCTTTTTTAAAAATTGCCTTCGGACAGCAATCTTACTTCTGTGTGTAGGAGAAGACGTTCAAACAATTGCCTTCGGACAGCCATCTTACTTCTGTGTGTAGGAGAAGACGTTCAAACAATTGCCTTCGGACAGCCATCTTACTTCTGTGTGTAGGAGAAGATGTTCAAACAATTGCCTTCGGACAGCCATCTTACTGCTGTGTGTAGGAGAAGACGTTCAAACAATTGCCTTCGGACAGCCATCTTACTTTGTGTAGGAGAAGATGTTCAAATAATTGCCTTCGGACAGCCATCTTACTTCTGTGTGTAAGAGAAGACGTTCAAACAATTGCCTTCGGACAGCCATCTTACTTCTGTGTGTAGGAGAAGACGTTCAAACAATTGCCTTCGGACAGCCATCTTACTTCTGTGTGTAGGAGAAGACGTTCAAACAATTGCCTTCGGACAGCAATCTTACTTCTGTGTGTAGGAGAAGACGTTCAAACAATTGCCTTTGGACAGCCATCTTACTTCTGTGTGTAGGAGAAGACGTTCAAACAATTGCCTTCGGACAGCCATCTTACTTCTGTGTGTAGGAGAAGACGTTCAAACAATTGCCTTCGGACAGCCATCTTACTTCTGTGTGTAGGAGAAGACGTTCAAACAATTGCCTTCGGACAGCCATCTTACTTCTGTGTGTAGGAGAAGACGTTCAAACAATTGCCTTCGGACAACCATCTTACTTCTGTGTGTAGGAGAATACGTTCAAACAATTGCCTTCGGACAGCCATCTTACTTCTGTGTGTAGGAGAAGACGTTCAAACAATTGCCTTTGGACAGCCATCTTACTTCTGTGTGTAGGAGAAGACGTTCAAACAATTGCCTTCGGACAACCATCTTACTTCTGTGTGTAGGAGAAGACGTTCAAACAATTGCCTTCGGACAGCCATCTTACTTCTGTGTGTAGGAGAAGACGTTCAAACAATTGCCTTTGGACAGCCATCTTACTTCTGTGTGTAGGAGAAGACGTTCAAACAATTGCCTTCGGACAGCCATCTTACTTCTGTGTGTAGGAGAAGACGATCAAACAATTGCCTTCGGACAGCCATCTTACTTCTGTGTGTAGGAGAAGACGTTCAAACAATTGCCTTCGGACAGCCATCTTACTTCTGTGTGTAGGAGAAGACGTTCAAACAATTGCCTTTGGACAGCCATCTTACTTCTGTGTGTAGGAGAAGACGTTCAAACAATTGCCTTCGGACAGCCATCTTACTTCTGTGTGTAGGAGAAGACGTTCAAACAATTGCCTTCGGACAGCCATCTTACTTCTGTGTGTAGGAGAAGACGTTCAAACAATTGCCTTCGGACAGCCATCTTACTTCTGTGTGTAGGAGAAGACGTTCAAACAATTGCCTTTGGACAGCCATCTTACTTCTGTGTGTAGGAGAAGACGTTCAAACAATTGCCTTCGGACAGCCATCTTACTTCTGTGTGTAGGAGAAGACGTTCAAACAATTGACTTCGGACAGCCATCTTACTTCTGTGTGTAGGAGAAGACGTTCAAACTCATCATCACTGCCATTACACAATTGACGAAATAATCTATCGTTCAAGGAATGTAACTTGATTTGATCAGTACCACTGATAACTACACTCATTGAATTGGTTAAATCTGTCGCTAAGTTGTTTGGCTACTAAGTGTTGCCGGTTAATAACACAATGAATTGTTAAGACATTTGGTGCCACATTTTTTAAGTGCGTCAGAAAACCTCGATGGCGATAAACCATTGCAGGAGTTCCGTATATATGTTATAACATTAGAACAAGGAATGTGTTTTGTAAATATTTAAATATTTTTCAGTGATTTCGAAGATCGACAAGCCATTGGAATCTGTTATCAGTAATTTTGAGAAAAACATTTCTTCCACAACTGTTTCGTTCTTCGCGAATCTAACAAATACGAGGAGCAAGGTTTCACTGCTGCGTACTGTGATGTCATCAAGCTGTCATGAAAAGTCGGTTGCCACCTCATCAATTCTTTTAGACACAGTATCATTTCTCAGTGAAACAGGGGTAACTATTTCACTTGGATTCATTTCCATAATGGTACTAATTACTAAGATAGAGAAACGAATGTTTCGGGGCCTGCCTGCCGACATGGAGAGCAGCGGTTTGAATCCCGATATGACATGTATTGTTTTTCTGTTGAGAATGAAATAAACGAATACAGCCAGCACACGACGTGCCGACAGCAGTAGTGACGCAGCCTGTAGTTCTGTCTAAAACAAAACCTTGACCACCCCAGCAATGGGAAAAAGTCGAATTGACAGTTGAAAAAATGTAAAATGATTATTTTAATGCTACTAATCACTTCTCGTATAAGTGGTACTATTAAATTGTCTCCTTTGCTATGGGGGCTTACCACATTTTGCAATCATGTGTGACATCCTGTAAGATACAATGAGGCCTTTATACTTCTGACTAGAAACTTTTTTAAACATACCTACAACTATGGTACAGCTTTCAAACTTTTGCTTTAAATCCTGGAAGTAAGAAATGTTATTGTTAACCTTATCAGCTGCTTCTTTATACAATGTTCCTTATGTCTCGATGGCTTCATTGCTTCGTTAGAAAACACGTGTTGACCCAACAAGCATATTGATAATAGTTCATTTGTAGCGGACGGTACAAAACCGACATTCAAATAATCAATTGAAAATTGCCAGCATTTTCTCTTTATTTGTGACATTTAAACTATATAAATGTTGTTAATGGGAGAAATAGAGTTACATCACCACAATCATAATTTCTCTTCTTTAACTCGGGTTGAAATAGTTTACCAAAGCCGATCGATTTGATAGAGCTCTTTAGCAGACGGTAAAGGGGTCTGCTCTTTTATATTTCACTCTACACTCACTCTAAACAAATTCAAGAAACACTAAATATAAACACAATACAACATATTATTTAGTCAAGTCTTCTTCTTCTTCTTCGTACACAGTCAGACAGTAACCATTATATTTTCGAAAAAAGCGGCGGTCATCCTGAGGCTGTCGCCACTGCCATAGAGCTTGTCTTGCAGTTCCACTGGTGATGGCCACATCTGCTCTCTCTGATCCTCGTATGTCGGGCAGTTCTGCAGCAGATGTTCCGCGGTCATTTTACCAGTACCGCACGGGCATTCGTCGGTACCACCTATCTTCAATTTGTTGAATAGGTAATACCTCAGTCTATTGTGGCCAGTGCGAAGTCTGAAGACAACGACCTGCTCTCTTCTGTTCAACTGGTAATAGGCATCGTTTTTGGTGTAACCAGTATGTTCGGTTTCCCATTTGGTCATGTATCTGGCTTTGATAAGCCGTTTTGACTCTTCGTACGTCATACTAGTATCTGTTTGATTTAGTCAAGTAACACTGCCAACTATAAACTCTCTAACAACTTAAATTCTCTCTCTCACACGCTTATCTAAATCACTCCTACCGCTACCTAACCTTAACGATACTATTATTGCCGTTTTATGTCCGGCTGCTTGCCATTCTGTTCGTGTGGTTTCTAGACGACGTGGGTTTGTCGGCGGCAGCAAGGCTATCCGTCTACCACCATTAATCGTTCCAGGTGCGGACACATGGCCTGCAAATTACGTCACGTTACGTATGTTTACCACAGCTTCCACTTGCGCGTTTCATGACAAAGCGTAGGTGGTACGTTTAGGTTGCCCAAATTCTGGCGGGATTGAGTTCCGCTGCACTGAATCAAATTCCACAAAAAAGAAATTAAAAAAATATGGTTGTCTACACGCTTTCTATCTTCCTCCCCATTGTTACATGTTAAAACATGTCTTAGCTCCTACCTATATATTGTCTCTACAGCAAAGATCTTTTACATATGTGCTATTTGGGATTACTTCGATTGCTACATGTCCAGATTGTGTAAAGTTGTAGAGCCAATCTCCAATTATTTTTTTTAAATGTGCCCAGGTACAGCATATCTTAATTCTACATTTGAATATTAATAATTGAGAATAAACAGCACGCTAGTGTCACAGAATAACTATTCCGCCGTAATTATTAATATTTC
>JAVGWX010000015.1:20490215-20592715 GCA_036924085.1 Ariolimax columbianus | reverse complement strand
GCAGTGAGGACATGGAAAGTTCGCTTCGCGAGACTGTGATATTCCCCGGGTTTTTCTAGCCTTTCTCCGTTGTTCTGCTGCAGTGTTTTTAGAAGCCTCGAATGACACTGCTCTTCTACGGAGAGCTGTACACCAGGTTGTACGACCTTTTGCAGCATCGTCCCATGTTTCGAGGTTTATGCTGAAGGCTTTTAAAGACGTTTTTAGTGTGTCTTTAAAGCGCTTTATTTGGCCTCCTTGGGAGCGTTTGTCATTCTGCATCTCGCCATAGAAGATTATTTTTGACAACCGACAGTCTGGCATGCGAACCCGCCCAGCGAATCTGTGATTGCATCATGATGTAGTCTAATACAGGTGTTGTTCCCATCAACTCCTGATGTAATCGTTTCTGATCCTATCTCTCCTTGTTACATCCAATGTTTTTCTTAGGAATTTTACTTCTGCTGTTACGATTTGTCGTTTTTCAATTGCCATTTTACAAATGTGGTCTACCTAGTTGAAGGTTTGACTATACAAATGAAGACAAAACTTTATCTCAGTTACTTCTGCAGACCTACCATGGACATTCAGACGTTGCAAGTTGAACCCAAAAAGAGAATTTACCATTTACATAAAATGGATATGCTTGCAGAACACTCCAACTGACCCAAATTTACACATAATGAATGATTTATAGTCAGAGAAGACGCGACAGAGGCAAATTGTATTTATCACACAACATGAAATAAGCTGAGACATTATATTTAAAAATCTCTAACACCTCATCCCCGACGACGGGTGGCCCTACTATGGGATTTCTTTTGCTACCCACTTTTTCTCGTTCCTCTTGGAGCATATCGACTTGACTGGTAATAGTTCTGAGGAAAAACTCAGAAAAACCGGCCAACAGTGTCTAGAAAATAGAAGAATTCTAAGTGATTCTATACAGATTTATATTATTCTGAAAGCAGGAAAAAGCTGGAAGAAAGTGAAAAGATTGCACAGGGCAGAGCTACTTGGTGAGGGTTGGTTAATGTCCTATGCACCCCTGTGTGATTGAAGGCGAAAAAGAGAGAGAGAGAGAGAGAGAGAGAATACCTAAAATTCGGTTATAAAAATATATATTTCTTTTGTTTGGGGTGAATTAAGATTCAAGTACCAATACTGGTTGTATACAGATTATGTAAAGTCTTCTAAACAGTATACAGAATTTAAGTTAAGCTAACTGATACTCCGCACCCAATTTCTATTTTGTGCCCACATCCTGATTTCTGGCAATGAGACACCAGCTGTCATGGTTATCTCATCTGCAACTCTTCACCTGAACCAGTTGGCAGTCCTTCCCGCCTTTTTCTTCTCGTGCGACCTCTTTTACTTACTGAGTTTGTGTCAGGCAGGTAATAAGCAGACGTGGAACGAGTTATGTTCTGTGCTGCCAACAAGCGAGACTTTGATTTCACGACAATGACTCTGGTGCCACTGAGGAAGGAATGAAAGATAGGAGATACATTATGCAAAAAATGTGATATGTGTATGTGTAGACGTGTGTGTCAGTGTGGGAGGGGGTTACGGTAGTTTGTGCTAATGTGGATGGGTGTGTGTGTGTTTATGTGTTGTGTTCATGTGTGAACGTGTGTGTAAATATGTATGTATGTGGTGTGTGTGTGTGAATAATTATGTTTTATCTACATCTGTACAGGAAAAAGAGGAAGAGAAAGATGACAAATAAGAAGAGAAGAAGCTAGAGGAAGAAGAAGAAGAAAAACGAAGAAGCAGAAGAAGAAAAAGAGGAGCAAGATTGAGAAGAAGAAATGGAAGAGCAAAAGAAGAAGAAGAAAAAGAAGAAGAAGAGCAAGATTAAGAAGAAGAAGAAGAGCAAATGGAAGAGCAAAAGAAAAAGAAGAAAAAGAAGAAGCAGTAGCAGAACAAGCAGAAGAAGAAGAAGAAGAAGAGCTAGAAGAAGAGGAAGACCAAATAAAAGAAGGAAAAAAAGAGAAAAAGCAAGAACAATAAGAAGAAGAAGAAGAAAAAGTTCCGGAAAAAGAAGTTGAGGAAAAGTAAGAAGAAGAAGAAGAAGAAGGAGGAGGAGGAGAAAAAGAAGAAGGAGAAGAAGAAGAAGACAAAGAAGAGCAGGCGAAAGATCAAGAAAAAGAAGAAGAAGAACAGGAAGAAGAAGAATAGCAAGAAGAAGAGGAAGAATATACACAGGGAAGAGGACGACGAAGAAGGCGAGAAAGAAGAAGAAAAGAAGAAAAAAAAGAAGCAAAATAAGAAGCAGTAAAAGAAGAAAAAGAAGACGATATTGAAGAAAAGAAAGAAGCAGCTTATTGGAACTATAGGCTTCTTGTCGTGTTATCATTTTGACATATATGTTGACATATATATATACACATACAGCTATGTCCTCAACCTCACTTTCTGGTCCCCAGCTACCTTGGACCAGTGGCAGGACATGTCGAGACGACTGGAGCTAACTGAGGATGCATGTACTTTAGCCCCCTCCCGCCACCTCCCTTGAAACCAGGGGTCACTTGATACTTGTCGGATTCGATTGCCAACCGTTTCCGTTCATCACTTTGAGACTCCAGTGCCTTTCCTCTCGACCACAGTGACCTCTGAATCCGTTAATAATGTAACAACTCACTTTTCAACGAGGGCTTCCTCTGGATAGATTGCCCCAGATCCCAAATCGTGGAACCAGCTGTAACGATCCCCTTCCGCTTCATTCTCAGACTTGCCAGATTGGGATGGACCTTCTGGTAAACTTTGGTCCTTCTTGGTAGCGTCGGCTATTGGTATTGGTCCAGGAAGACTTCCATCTGTGTAGTTCCCAGCTGGTTTATTGTCAGGTTGCTGTAAATATCACAAAAATAAAATACATAATGATAAAGTACAAAATGATAATAAAACCTTCATTGCACAAAAACTGTCTTAAGACATTTTTTCCCATTGCTGGGGTAGTCGAGGGGTTTTGAAGGCTGAGGACTATGTTTGTTTATTTCACCCTCAACAGGAAAACAACATATGCCATATTGGGGATTCGAACCGCTGCCCTCATTGTCGGCAGACAGGCCTCGAAACCATTCGGCCACGCGCTCCTCAACCTTCCTGATCATATTCGTTTGCCCTTTCATTCTGTTTGAGCTTATATCTGCTCTGCGGCATTTTACAGTTCGACTGAAATGCAGTTTCTTGTCTGTTTCGTCAGCTTCCTCCTTTATTTTGCTTCTTCCAATTATTATTATTTTTTATCGTTTTCTTCTTCCTGCTCTTACCCAGATCAGTCGCGATGATTTGTATACCGTAATAACCAACTGACATATGGCAGTGAATCATGGACAACTTGCAAGGAAGAGCTTAGATCTTTGGAAGCAACAGAGATGTGGTTTTACAGAAGAAAGCTACAGATCCCATGGACTGCAAAGAGAACTAAGGATACAGTACTCGAGGAGGAATAAACACAAGAAAGACTAATGATACAGTACTCGAGGAGGAATAAACACAAGGAAGACTAATGATACAGTACTCGAGGAGGAATAAACACAAGGAAGACTAATGATACAGTACTCGAGGAGGAATAAACACAAGGAAAACTAATGATACAGTACTCGAGGAGGAATAAACACAAGGAAGATTAATGATACAGTACTCGAGGAGGAATAAACACAAGGAAGACTAATGATACAGTACTCGAGGAGGAATAAACACAAGGAAGACTAATGATACAGTACTCGAGGAGGAATAAACACAAGGAAGACTAATGATACAGTACTCGAGGAGGAATAAACACTAGGAAGACTAATGATACAGTAATAGAGGAGGAATAAACACTAGGAAGACTAATGATACAGTAATAGAGGAGGAATAAACACAAGGAAGACTAATGATACAGTACTCAAGGAGGAATAAACACAAGGAAGACTAATGATACAGTAAACGAGGAGGAATAAACACAAGGAAGACTAATGATACAGTACTCGAGGAGGAATAAACACAAGGAAGACTAATGATACAGTACTCGAGGAGGAATAAACACAAGGAAGACTAATGATACAGTACTCGAGGAGGAATAAACACAAGGAAGACTAATGATACAGTACTCGAGGAGGAATAAACACAAGGAAGACTAATGATACAGTACTCGAGGAGGAAAAAACACAAGGAAGACTAATGATACAGTACTCGAGGAGGAAAAAACACAAGGAAGACTAATGATACAGTACTCGAGGAGGAATAAACACAAGGAGGATAATGATTCAGTCCTGGAGGAGGAATAAACACAAGGAAGACTAATGATACAGTACTCGAGGAGGAATAAACACAAGGAACACTAATGATACAGTACTCGAGGAGGAATAAACACAAAGGAAGACTAATGATACAGTACTCGAGGAGGAATAAACACAAAGGAAGACTAATGATACAGTACTCGAGGAGGAATAAACACAAAGGAAGACTAATGATACAGTACTCGAGGAGGAATAAACACAAAGGAAGACTAATGAGACAGAACTCGAGGAGGAATAAACACAAGGAAGACTAATGATACAGTACTCGAGGAGGAATAAACACAAAGGAAGACTAATAATACAGTACTCAAGGAGGAATAAACACAAGGAAGACTAATAATACAGTACTCGAGGAGGAATAAACACAAGGAAGACTAATGATACAGTACTCGAGGAGGAATAAACACAAGGAAGACTAATGATACAGTACTCGAGGAGGAATAAACACAAGGAAGACTAATGATACAGTACTCGAGGAGGAATAAACACAAGGAAGACTAATGATACAGTACTCGAGGAGGAATAAACACAAGGAAGACTAATAATACAGTACTCGAGGAGGAATAAACACAAGGAAGACTAATGATACAGTACTCGAGGAGGAATAAACACAAGGAATACTAATGATACAGTACTCGAGGAGGAATAAACACAAGGAAGACTTATGATACAGTACTCGAGGAGGAATAAACACAAGGAAGACTAATGATACAGTACTCGAGGAGGAATAAACACAAGGAAGACTAATGATACAGTACTCGAGGAGGAATAAACACAAGGAAGACTAATGATACAGTACTGGAGGAGGAATAAACACAAGGAAGACTAATGATACAGTAATCGAGGAGGAATAAACACAAGGAAGACTAATGATACAGTACTCGAGGAGGAATAAACACAAAGGAAGACTAATGATACAGTACTCTAGGCACATCGGAATTTACCTATTTCTATTTTTAGAAACAGGTTCCAGTTTAGCCGGTTTTTTAACTCAAAATGTGAAATGGCTACTGACCGATCTTGGCGTGACTCTTTAACGGATTATTTTATTTCTAGGTCAATCCCGTGATTTTTGGCCTGTATAAAAGTCAAACACGCTAGTTCAGTGACCCATTTCACCACTGACCACATGTGAACGACATTTTTTTCTAAATTTCGGAATTTCTGAGCTATTGACAAATACACGTAAGTTTGCATGCTATTTAGTGTGAACGGTAATTGTTCTGGGATATATAGTTTGTATTTAGTTAAATTCTGCATCCACTAATCTGTATCTTTTGTTATTTTTGACGTTACATCGTGACACTTAAGTCATGTAGTTTGAACTTAGCCGAGGCTAGTAATTTGTCCACACTGATCATTTCATGACGTCCGCCATTTCTGTCGTCTTTCGCTGCAGGTCTGATTACAATTAATCAATATAAGTAACTTATTACATTAGTAATTTTAAACACGATCATACTCGTATTATTTTAATGAATTGTATCACTACCATCAGGTTCTGCATTTATTTTGAATAAATATTGCGTATACTTATAATACCTAGTTAATGATAATCTGGCAATTTAAGAACCATATATTTCTAGTTCTACTCATTATTATTGTACTCAATGGCAGATTAGTATGGTTATACCAACTGAAGTAATCGTTTTTTTTACACAATGTCTATTTATTTAAATTCTGCATCCACTCTCTGTATGTTTTGTTATTTTTTATGTTAGATCACGGCATTTGAGTCATGTAGTTTGAACTTAGCAGAGGCTAGTAATTTCACCAAACTGATTATTTCATGACGTCCGCCATTTTTGTTGTCCTTCGCCATCAGCGGTTCTGATTACAATTAATCAAGTAACTCAGTACATTAATAACTTTAAATACGATTTTATATTGCTTAAACTAATATTTGGTTCAAACATTAATCTGTGTGTCTTGCAAATTTGTTTTAAAATTATTATATTTAACATTTTTTCAGAAATTCTAAGATCTACTGATCATCATCATGGCAAACAAGAAGTCAGCTGTTGACCTGAAGGCACATTTGGCATGCTTTGATCCAGTGTATCCACTCAGGAAAGGATACATTGCCCGACTGATAGGAGAAACAAGAGATAACAAAATCATTGCTCTGATACCTAAAGTCAAGGCGCTTGTTCCGACCACGTTTATAGAACAAGATAAGTGTGTAGATGAGATAAAGCTCAGCTGGGCTTTTAAGGTCTTGCAAAAAGAGCTCAAGTTGAAGAAATACAATTTGAGTACACACTGGGACTCACTTGTACATCTTTTTCAGCAGCAATTTCCTATACATCTAATACTGTTGTTTTGTTGCAGCCACAAGAGATTTCCTCTTCTACCGAAGTATCAAGTGTGTCAACTGCAACGATTGGGACACCATCCCCACCAATAACCAAGAAGTGTTTGCTGATCTGAAAGCACATTTAGCGCGCTTTGGGCCAGTGTATCCACTCAAGAAAGGGTACATTGTGCAGCTTTTTGTGGAAACACGAGATCCTTCAATTACTGCTTTGATATGGAAAATCAAGACACTTATTCCAACCACATCTGCAGAACAGGATAAGCGTGTTGATGAGATAAAGCTCTACAATGATCTGCATGCCTTGAAAAAAAATCTGAAGTTGGGACTCACTTGTACTACTTTGTCAGCAGCCCTTTCCTATATATTTTAAAGATGCCGCTAATACAGTTGTTTTGTTTCAGACACAAGAGATTGCCTCACCTACTGATGTATCAACTTTTTCAGCTGCAATGGTTGGGCCCCCATCCCCAAAGAAACTTCGTTATGATTGTCATAACTGTGTTACCAAGCAGCGCACACTCAATAATTTGAGAGAGACCATTGTCACATTGCGCAGGCTTTTGTTTGATCAAAAAAAACATCGTGCGCAAGAACTGGCACGTTTTGCTCCAAAGGTGATCAATCAGACCATTCGCAGGAAGGTAATAAGCCTAAGCTCTTCGAAAGCCAAATGCAAGAGTGCTTTGAGGAGTTACAAAATTGTAAATAATTCTTTAGAGAAGTATAAGGTGAAAAGTAATGCATTGAACGAGAAGCTGCGAGATTATGAGTTGAGACATGACAGCATCCAGAAACAGCTTGAAAAGATAGATAAGGATTTTAAATTATTACAGAATAAGTTTGCTCTTTTCCAGCGTCAGTCTAAGATGCACAAGAAACAAGTGAAAAGACAACATGAACGTCAGGTTGCTCACGCTAGAAAGAACTTGAGCTACCTAGAAGCATCCCATGAGAATCAGATGTCCATGTTACAAGAAAAGATAGATGACATCAACAACGAGTTTATACAGGTAAAGGTAGATGGTAAGACGTATGACGATGTATTCAGGAAATGCATGTATAAAAGTTTGATATGTAATGTCAGTGTTCAGCATTGTTGTGATATCCTTCACTATGGGGTATTCCTTCTGTGTGGTAAACAAATTTCAAGCAGACCTGTTCCATCCACTATAGCACAGATAGCTTATGAAATAGGTGTTCTGTCTCAAATTAAGACTGGATATATATTGCATGAGTCATCTTGCACTACTCTGTCATGGGATGCCACAAGTTTAAAAGGATCTCATATCAATGAAGTCCATGTGACTACTAATGTGAAAGACTCTTTATTTCAGACATTTGTCCTGGATATAGGTATGCTTCATGGAGGAACAACAAGTGATTACTATAAGCACGTCAGTCAAGCTTTACTTGATGTCATCCAGACATATTGTGTGTATCGTAATCTGTCAGAGATTGATGCTGTCAATGTCAAGAAAAGTGTTTTTAAAACCATTAAGAGCACAATCACCGACAGAGCACCGGTTAATCACTGTGTTGTCGAGGAAATGTCTTAATTTGTCAAATAGTAAAAGAAAAAGAAACATGCAACAACAAAATGCTGCACGACAAAAACAATTAACATATCAGACTTACCCAATAAAGACTGTAAATCCATATGTTTTGCTGTTTGTGACACTTGTTTAGAAAATACATCCATTTATGAATTAAACTGCATTTCATACGTGCCTCTTGTTATATTTGTATATTTTTTTTTCTGTTTATTAAATTGATTAGTTATTTCCAAATTTCCTGATATTTCAGCTTGTGTACTGAAAAATTGAATGATGTTCAGCTATGTGCATCAACTTTTGTTTTAACAGCAACACAAAGAAAACAAGTAATGTTTGGAGATGCCACATTTGACTAATCAACTGCAGCTTGTAAGTATGTTCCAGGGGGCCTTCTGTAAGTATATTCTTTTTATTTTTAACATTCATTTTAATTTCTAACAACTATGCATGTTTATTAATCTTGTAAACAAATTTTCGAGTAAAATTTGTGTAATAATTTGTTCTGTATACTATTTCTCCAAGCATTTTAATCAAATAACAGCAAACAATGAATATATTAATGCTCTTCTCAAAAAGACGATCAAAACGATATATTATATGTAGTGTATCATGAAGAAAACAAATATTACAACATTATTTTAGTTGAAAATTATGCAAATGAGGTCGCCATTTTGAATATTAATTAGTCCGTGCCTTTTTGAAAAGTCATGCAATTACCTTCATCGGTTGTATTTTGTTCTCCCGAATACAAAAATGTATGGTTTTACAGGTGTTCAATCACGAATAGCTGAGATAATCAATATATTGTGAACTGCACCTCCTTTTTGGAATCAACTTTGCCCAAGTCCCTAGTCTATATTTTTCTCTATAGCCCTATTGCGATTTTTTAAATAGAAAAAAAATCATAACTTTTTTCAGGAAAGACATAGAAACATGGTTGATATATCATTGGATTGCATTTTTCTTGGGCTTTCTAACAGTTGTATTTGTAATGCTGTAGAATCAATTTGAAATTTTTATCAAAGTGCCTACAGTACTCAAGGAGGAATAAACACAAGGAAGACTAATGATACAGTACTCAAGGAGGAATAAACACAAGGAAGACTAATGATACAGTAATCGAGGAGGAATAAACACAAGGAAGACTAATGATACAGTACTCGAGGAGGAATAAACACAAGGAAGACTAATGATACAGTACTCGAGGAGGAATAAACACAACGAAGACTAATGATACAGTACTCAAGGAGGAATAAACACAAGGAAGACTAATGATACAGTACTCGAGGAGGAATAAACACAAGGAAGACTAATGATACAGTACTCGAGGAGGAATAAACACAAGCAACACTAATGATACAGTACTCGAGGAGGAATAAACACAAAGGAAGACTAATGATACAGTACTCGAGGAGGAATAAACACAAAGGAAGACTAATGATACAGTACTCGAGGAGGAATAAACACAAAGGAAGACTAATGATACAGTACTCGAGGAGGAATAAACACAAAGAAAGACTAATGAGACAGAACTCGAGGAGGAATAAACACAAGGAAGACTAATGATACAGTACTCTAGGAGGAATAAACACAAAGGAAGACTAATAATACAGTACTCAAGGAGGAATAAACACAAGGAAGACTAATAATACAGTACTCGAGGAGGAATAAACACAAGGAAGACTAATGATACAGTACTCGAGGAGGAATAAACACAAGGAAGACTAATGATACAGTACTCGAGGAGGAATAAACACAAGGAAGACTAATGATACAGTACTCGTGGAGGAATAAACACAAGGAAGACTAATGATACAGTACTCGAGGAGGAATAAACACAAGGAAGACTAATGATACAGTAATCGAGGAGGAATAAACACAAGAAAGACTAATGATACAGTACTCGAGGAGGAATAAAAACAAGGAAGACTAATGATACAGTACTCGAGGAGGAATAAACACAAGGAAGACTAATGATACAGTACTCGAGGAGGAATAAACACAAGGAAGACTAATGATACAGTACTCGAGGAGGAATAAACACAAGGAAGACTAATGATACAGTACTGGAGGAGGAATAAACACAAGGAAGACTAATGATACAGTAATCGAGGAGGAATAAACACAAGGAAAACTAATGATACAGTACTCGAGGAGGAATAAACACAAAGGAAGACTAATGAGACAGAACTCGAGGCGGAATAAACACAAGGAAGACTAATGATACAGTACTCGAAGAGGAATAAACACAAAGGAAGACTAATGATACAGTACTGGAGGAGAAATAAACACAAAGGAAGACTAATGATACAGTAATCGAGGAGGAATAAACACAAAGGAAGACTAATGAGACAGAACTCGAGGAGGAATAAATACAAGGAAGACTAATAATACAGTACTCAAGGAGGAATAAACACAAGGAAGACTAATAATACAGTACTCGAGGAGGAATAAACACAAAGGAAGACTAATGAGACAGAACTCGAGGAGGAATAAACACAAGGAAGACTAATGATACAGTACTCGAGGAGGAATAAACACAAAGGAAGACTAATGAGACAGAACTCGAGGAGGAATAAACACAAGGAAGACTAATGATACAGTACTCGAGGAGGAATAAACACAAAGGAAGACTAATAATACAGTACTCGAGGAGGAATAAACACAAGGAAGACTAATGATACAGTACTCGAGGAGGAATAAACACAAGGAAGACTAATGATACAGTACTCGAGGAGGAATAAACACAAGGAAGACTAATGATACAGTACTCGAGGAGGAATAAACACAAGTAAGACTAATAATACAGTACTCGAGGATGAATAAACACAAGGAAGACTAATGATACAGTACTCGAGGAGGAATAAACACAAGGAAGACTAATGATACAGTACTCGAGGAGGAATAAACACAAGGAAGACTAATGATACAGTACTGGAGGAGGAATAAACACAAGGAAGACTAATGATACAGTAATCGAGGAGGAATAAACACAAGGAAAACTAATGATACAGTACTCGAGGAGGAATAAACACAAAGGAAGACTAATGATACAGTACTCGAGGAGGAATAAACACAAAGGAAGACTAATGATACAGTACTCGAGGAGAAATAAACACAAAGGAAGACTAATGAGACAGAACTCGAGGAGGAATAAACACAAGGAAGACTAATGATACAGTACTCGAAGAGGAATAAACACAAAGGAAGACTAATGAGACAGAACTCGAGGAGGAATAAACACAAGGAAGACTAATGATACAGTACTCGAGGAGGAATAAACACAAAGGAAGACTAATAATACAGTATTCAAGGAGGAATAAACACAAGGAAGACTAATAATACAGTACTCGAGGAGGAATAAACACAAGGAAGACTAATGATACAGTACTCGAGGAGGAATAAACACAAGGAAGACTAATGATACAGTACTCGAGGAGGAATAAACACAAAGGAAGACTAATGATACAGTACTCGAGGAGGAATAAACACAAAGGAAGACTAATGATACAGTACTCGAGGAGGAATAAACACAAAGGAAGACTAATGATACAGTACTCGAGGAGGAATAAACACAAAGGAAGACTAATGAGACAGAACTCGAGGAGGAATAAACACAAGGAAGATTAATGATACAGTACTCGAGGAGGAATAAACACAAAGGAAGACTAATAATACTGTACTCGAGGAGGAATAAACACAAGGAAGACTAATGATACAGTACTGGGGGAGGAATAAACACAGGGAAGACTAATAATACAGTACTCGAGGAGGAATAAACACAAGGAAGACTAATGATACAGTACTCGAGGAGGAATAAACACAAAGGAAGACTAATGATACAGTACTCGAGGAGGAATAAACACAAAGGAAGACTAATGATACAGTACTCGAGGAGGAATAAACACAAAGGAAGACTAATGAGACAGAACTCGAGGAGGAATAAACACAAGGAAGATTAAAGATACAGTACTCGAGGAGGAATAAACACAAAGGAAGACTAATAATACAGTACTCGAGGAGGAATAAACACAAGGAAGACTAATGATACAGTACTCGAGGAGGAATAAACACAGGGAAGACTAATAATACAGTACTCGAGGAGGAATAAACACAAGGAAGACTAATGATGCAGTACTCGAGGAGGAATAAACACAAGGAAACTTATTGCAAGGATCAGAACAAGGCAATTATCCGTTTTTTGGGCATGTTATGAGAAAAGACACGTCGTGACAACGGGGAAGATTTCAAGAAAGAGGGACAGAAGAAGGCAGAGAGAGACGAAGATGTTGGACAGAATGAGAGAATGGAATGGGCGGCAATCAACGCAGAGTTGGTAAACGGCATACGTGATATAAGTGGTTGGAGGTCCATGATCGAGAACGCTAACCGGCACGGCACCTGATGATGGTGATGATAATGAATAACCAACTAACAAACCTACGTTTTGCGGGCGAAATTATGATCGTAATGCCCAGTATTGCTGATGAAGCCGGATGTGTCGGACCAACAGGTGAAAATATCGCAGACAAGCTGTAAACTAGCGAAGCAACGCATTCCGTTCTCCGGACTACATCCTGCTGTTTGCAAAGCCCTGTGGTCGTGGCTTGGAAGCCGGAGATTGCGAACGAACGCAGAAGAAGACGAAGCTGAATTGAGCTTTAACGAGCCGAAAAGACCAGGCAAGTCTGTCGACCTGAACATAAATAGATAGAGGATTCAATTTCTGCTCAACTCTCTTTGCCCTAAGGGGGGAGGGGGCCGCGATTGGATAATGAGCCCATGGAAATAGTCAATGAGTATGTCTACCTAAGTCAGGAAATCAACAACATCCGCAGCATAAAAGAAGAAGAAGACAAAAAAGAAGAAGGAGAAGAAGAAGAGGAGGAAGAAGAAGACGCGCAGGAAGAGGAAGAAGAGAAAGAAGAAGAAGGGAAAGAGAAGAAGAAGAATAAGAAGAATAAAAGAAGAAGAAGACGAAGCAGGAGGAAAGAAGAAGGAGAAGAAGAAGAATAAGAAGAACAACACGAAGAATAAAAGGAGGAGAAGAAGAAGAATGAGAAGAAGACTAAGAGGATGACAAAGAATAATAAAAGAGGAGGTATTCTAAAATATCTCCCCATGAGACCACATCCCAAAAACCGAAATGCGTGAGCAAATACAGTTCCGCAATGCCGACTGCGTCAATGGGAAAGTACAGATGGTCCGGCCATGTGGTCATCATATTTTGTTGTCCCTGATATAGACCTTCATACTATAACAATTTTTTTCTCTCCAAAATACATCCGTCTACAAGAACAAGAGGGCATAGCCACAAATTAATTAAAGAAAGGTCTAGATTAGATACCAGGAAATACGTTGTTAGTCAGCGAGTGGTGAGTACTTGGAATACATTGTCATTGGAAATAAAAATCGTCAACTCTAACGTAAAATCCGTTCTATTATATGGTTCTGAAACATGGAAGACAACACAGGTACTTATGAAAAAGGTACAGACTTTCGTCAATGGTTGCCTGCGTAAATTACAAGGGTGGAAATGGTAGGACAAAATCACCAACGTGGAACTGATGGGGAAAACGGGACAAAAACCTGTGGGGCATGGGATACGGAGGAGGCAATGGCGATGGATAGCCATACATTACGGATAACACTACAAGACAAACTCTGTTCTTGAATCCATAGGGTAAGAGAAGTAGAGGAAGACCAAGATACTCATGGAAGAGGTAACTGGAGCAAATGTAAAGGCAGCAAGCCGGACGTGAATAGAATTGGCCCAGACGGCTCATGATAGGAAGACTTGGCGAGTATTTGTTAAGGACCTAGGCTCCACGGGGAACTGACAGGTCTTTGATTGATTGGTTGATTGATTGATTGATTGATTATGGCAATGCAAAGGCAACACAACCTGGGCAAACTATGGAAGAATACCAGAAAACTAACAAAAGTAAAATGATTTGAGAAGCTGTTTTTTTCCCCCGTGGCAACAACTGGCTTTGAAACAAGGACAGGCACAAACTTCAAGAAAGAGACTTGAGTCCTTCGAATCTAAATGTTATAAAAAGGTTCTCAGAATAACATGGACCGAAAAAAAGAAGAATGTAGACATTCCACAAGAGTTGGGCATAAAGAAGAACTGGTTCATAAAGGAGAACTGGTTCATAAAGGAGAACTGGTTCATAAAGGAGAACTGGTTCATAAAGGAGAACTGGTTCATAAAGGAGAACTGGTTCATAAAGGAGAACTGGTTCATTAATTCCGTCATGAACAGAAAATTGAAATACTTTGGCGACATTAAGACACAATGGTCTTGAGAGAACGGTACGATATGGTGTCGGGAAAGAGAGGCAGAGGTAAATTAAGAAGGCGATTCGAAAAAGGTTTCAAGAAATGCTTGGGCGTGACTGTGGGGTAGGATCCAGATTTGGCAAGAGATCGTGTTCCTTTCAGACGAAATGTGATGGTAGCGACATTCTGCAAAAGACACGCCACCTGATAATGATGATGTATTAAACACATCCAAAATATACAGACTGGAGGATCGCGAAATTTTTTTTTATTTAGATTTTAATGAACGGTAAGGAAATGTATCCTCACGTAAGGGGAGGAGAGACCAAACAATACAAGCCAGAAAATGACAGAATAGAACAACTTGGCAGAGATGGGCAGACAAAGATCTTCACTCAGAATAGGACAGTGTAGACTCAAGGCCCAACTCCACAGAATGGGTCTCAGAGACATCGCCATCTGCAATTGTTGAGCACCCAAGCAAACACCAGAACATATTCTGCAGGACTGCCCTACCTACGCAGACCAAAGAGAGGCAGTCTGGGGGAGCGACCATGCTTGAAAAGCAGTGGGGGGCCGGCGAAGAATTGAAACGTGAGCCTCACCTGACTAGAAGCACAGCATCAGTTGATCGATGAAGAAGAAGAAGTTGTTGCTGTTGAATGTCCACAATGGGTAAGATTACTTCTTTATTCGCCTTGAGCGTGCTGATGAATGTATACCGGGATCCTCATGGCGGTTAATCTATGCGTAGCTTCATCTGCCTGTCGTTCATTACTTCGCAGATTATGTCATTAACCCACCTCGTCAGGCACAACATACTGGTCAGACATGTTAGTCAGGGTCAGGCACAACATACTGATCAGACATGTTAGTCAGGGTCAGGAACAACATACTGATCAGACATGTTAGTCAGGGTCAGGCACAACATACTGGTCAGACATGTTAGTCAGGGTCAGGCACAACATACTGGTCAGACATGTTAGTCAGGGTCAGGCACAATATACTGGTCATACATGTTAGTCAGGGTCAGGCACAACATACTGGTCAAACATGTTAGTCAGGGTCAGGCACAGCATACTGGTCAGACATGTTAGTCAGGGTCAGGCACAGCATACTGGTCAGACATGTTAGTCAGGGTCAGGCACAACATACTGGTCAGACATGTTAGTTAGGGTCAGGCACAACATACTGATCAGACATGTTAGTCAGGGTCAGGCACAACATACTGGTCAGACATGTTAGTCAGGGTCAGGCACAACATACTGATCAGACATATTAGTCAGGGTCAGGCACAACATACTGATCAGACATGTTAGTCAAAGTCAGGCACAACATACTGATCAGACATGTTAGTCAGGGACAGGCACAACATACTGGTCAGACATGTTAGTCAGGGTCAGGCACACCATATTGGTCAGACATGTTAGTCGGGGTCAGGCACAACATACTGGTCAGACATGTTAGTCAGGGTCAGGCACAACATTCTGGTCAGACATGTTAGTCAGGGTCAGGCACATCATACTGATCAGACATGTTAGTCAGGGTCAGGCACAACATACTGATCAGACATGTTAGTCAGGGTCAGGCACAACATACTGATCAGACATGTTAGTCAGGGTCAGGCACAACATTCTGATCAGACATGTTAGTCAGGGTCAGGCCCAACATACTGGTCAGACATGTTAGTCAGGGTCAGCCACAACATACTGATCAGACATGTTAGGGTCAGGCATAATATACTGGCCAAGACCCTCACCTTGGCTTCCTAGTAGCCCTTCCTGAAAACGGGCTGTTTTCATGGCAGCCTGGCTAACAAGGTGAGGGATCTACGTGATCTACATAGTAGTGAGCGACACGAATTTGAAGCCAAGCATAGCACAACCGCATGGTCCACCTTCCACCTTTATCAGCACTCTCTGAATGTGAGGAAAGCTACTGCAACCCGCCACTTAACGCCCTTTTCTGGACGCAGAAGAGGGTAAACATACTCATTATAGGCATTCTAAACAACAACACGAAAGTTATAAAAGTCGGCGCCAGGTATAAAAAAAAAGGTTTGCGAACCCTGTTCTAACATTACGGACACACACACACACACGATAGCTGGTTTGAACAAAGGAAAGATAAATTTACCCCTGCAATTAGCTGTGCGTCCACAACATACGCGCCTGCTACCAAGGCAGCAAATATCACCAACGTCTGTGTCATTTTCTGTGACCTGGGGGTTCAAATGTCTACCTGAGCTTCTGTCCTACAGAGTCTGTCAGATGCAGAAGTTGAGATCCCGTCGTCCGCAGGCTAAGTAACCGTATGATAAATCAAGACGGTTCATGGGTCTATATATGCGGACGAGTCTCCATACGTCATGTCGAGTAAAATGGATGATAGTGCGGCCTCAATAGCTCCCGCCCTTTTTCTGAAAATTGAGTGCGGTGTTTAGTCAAACCCCGAACTTCGTTATTTACTCCTACCTGACGGTCACAAAACAGTTTATGGGGAGTGGGGTTGGAGTTTTCTTTCTTTGTTGTTTCTTTTTCGCTCTCTTTTTGCTGCCAAATGGAGCCCTCGTAATTCCCTTTAAAATAAGAATGTTATTCTGCATTCTAAGCTAATGACTAATGTACGTCCACAGCTTTTTTCATTATGATGGTAGAAACAAATTGGTGGCTGGTGATTTGCTTGTTGGTCTTGAATTATTCACGGACAATGTTTAACACTTGTGTAAGACATATATTTTCAAAAGCATTCAGTTTGCTTGCTAGTGTCTCGTGTTTTCACCTTGGCATCCATATGTTAACATTTATGTGAGTTTGAGTTATACAGCTTGTGCGTTGTGTGATTGCTCATTGATTACTTTGTCTTCCTTTTCCTCTTCTTCTTCTTCGATCGTTCTTAAGCTCCCGCTATCAATCCTCGGAAAAAGGCTTTGCAAGTAGCAGGATGTTGTCCAGAGAACGGAATGCGTTGTGTCGTAGTTTACTGCTTGACTGTGATATTTGCAACTTTCGGTCTAACACATCCGACTTCAGAAGGCATTTTTGAGTACCGAGTTAGCCTTCCCTCTACTATCCCTTCTTATTAGCCAGTCTGCTTTGTTGTAGCTTGTTATCCAGGATCACCTCGTGGAGGTGTAGAAGGGTCTTGGCAGCTCTGGATCGCTGGCCTGACACTAGCAGTAAGATATGGGTCGCTGACTACTGCAGCTCATGCACTTGCTCATCATTTCGATCCCACTCATTGCTTACGATATCCAAAGGTGTCAGATGGTTGAAGGCATACGAGGCCAGAGCAATGCTAGTGGAAATGTTTTTTGCTGTATCTCCATCTTGTGTCATTTCACTTCACAAATGGACCTCCACTTCACTTCCACGGTCTCCCTGAAAACAGAATGAGCGTGTAGCCTAGTCGACAGTGAGCTGATTTACAAAACTAGGATTTCAGCATGTCTTTATTCGAATTCACGGACAGTAAATAATTCCAGGCTGTGGCTCGTGTCTGGTACGAACACTTTTCTAGTTAACCCAGCTGTAAAGGTGTACCTAACGTATGAATTGTGGAAGGTAAAAACAGCAAAGAAGGGAACTTGTCACCCCACCAGACTTTGGATGTGGCTTAGTACACGAAGAGTTATCTTCATCCCATATGGCAATTGTTGCCATGGGGCTGACCTTCACAATGTTTAACCTGAAAACGAGCTGTTTTTGTAACAGCCTAGGCAACGAGGTGGGTTATTGACATAATCTGCGAAGTAATGAACGACAGGCAGATGAAGCTAGACATTTATTAACTGCCTTGAGGATCCCGGTATGCCTTCATCAGCACGCTCAAGGCGCATAAAGGACATTCAACAACAGTAACAACTTCTTCTTCTTCTTCTTCCGTTCAACTGATGCTGTGCTTCTAGTCCGGCGAGGTTCACGAAGGAGACTGCGTTTCAGGTCTTCGCCGGTCCCCTGCAGCTTTTCTAGCATGGTCGCTCCCTGACCAGACAGCCTCTCTTTGGTCTGCATAGGTAGGGGAGTCCTGCAGGATATGACCTGGTGTTTGATTGGGTGCTCAACAATCGCACGTGGCAGTGTCTCTGAGACTAATTCTATGGAGTTGGGCCTTGAGTCTACAATGTCGTTTTCTGAGTCTGAAGATCTTTGTCTGCCCATCTCTGCCATGTTTTTCTATGGCTTATATTCTTTGTGCTGGTCTCTCCATTCTGTCCTCACGGATCGTTTGATGAGTGTCTTTGCTTCTTTATAGATCTGTGGATGGAGAGTCTACGTGTCGCCAGTTCCGGCTTTTGCGAGCTCATCTGCTTTCTTGTGTCTATGGATCCCAGTGGGCCGGAATCCATTGTAGGACTAAATCAGTTTATGGAGACAGCAATCCTGTGTTGTATTTATCTCATGTGAGAGTCTATCTTGTTTGAGGCTTGATGTGGCTTGGAGTACACTCCTGGAGTCTGTTAGAATGACCGTTTTCCTTGTAGTTGAGTTTTAGCTAATAAAAATCTAAATTGCTGCATGAACAGCTTTTGCTTCAGCTCTGAAATTGGTACAGGCTTTTACTGCTTGTATAGAGTGATTTTCTATGTCGCCATTGACGTGTGCAATGTAGTTTCCACTGCCTCCCCTTTTATCGCTTGCCAAGGCCGACCCATCTGTGTACACGTGTGCCCAAAGGTTGCTAGTCTACTGTCTCTTGAGCTCCTGCAGAACGTGTGTCCAAAGGTTGCTAGTCTACTGTCTCTTGAGCTCCTGCAGAATGTGTGTTCAAAGGTTGCTAGTCTACTGTCTCTTGAGCTCCTGCAGAACGTGTGTCCAAAGGTTGCTAGTCTACTGTCTCTTGAGCTCCTGCAGAACGTGGATTTTTTTGTTCTGTTGCTAATTGCTCACTTTTCTTCGTTAACCAAGATTATTTTGGACCAGTCCTGGCTCCGTGTCCAGGGCTCTGGAATGAGTGCTTCGCGGTTTTTTGTTTCAGCTTTATGGACGTCCAGCGTGTTTTCTGTAAGGCAAAAACAAACAACACAACTGTGCGAAACTTTTAAGCGTGTGTGCTTAGAGAAACATCACCGGATGATCTTCAAATACACTGTTTTCGCTCGTGTTCTTGAGCAATCATCAAACCATTTCAGCTCCCTGTAAAGCATAGCTGTTTAACAACTACATGACAAGTCCTCTTCTCCTGAACTGTCCACCCTAGTTCTATCCAAGCCTTTTCTACTTAATTTATGTTTATTTTGAATGTTTGCATTATCCCCCATTTGATTAACTTATCTATATCTGTCAAAACGTATACTGGGCAGTGAGGTCCGTGCCCTTCATCAGAACATGTTTGGCAGGTTTACAGTGCTACTAATCTTTGCTCCCTTCCTGGGCCTCGACAAAACTCGGGTTCTCATGATATTATTAGCACGTCTGCAGAAACAAATGGGTCTGACTGGTGTAGGGGTGGAGCACTGGATTTTGAGGCAAACGAGCAGGTTTCAACTCCCACTACGGTACGCTTCAGTCGATCCAGCTGCATAAGTGGTTCATTTATAAATGGGTATATGACGAGATGGGGAACTGCTCCTCGCCTCCCTCAACAACAACAAAAAATACACAAGCGGTTACTTAGTACAATTAAGTCTTCAATACTTAATCCCCGACGGCAGTTTCTGCTACGAGACTTTATTTATTTTCCAGTAACGGAGACAAGGACATACATTTATGTGTAAGTTGGATAAAAGACAGAGCAAAGGTCAAGGACAGTAAAATGGAAAATTTATGATCGATTGCCACTTGCGGATCGTAACAGTCTCAATGTCAAGGTGAAGGTGAGTTTCTCTCGAGGTTTAAGCTATCAAGTTAACTCATTCTGTCAGAGCTGCACGATTCACGTACGTTTTAAAATGCGAAAATGAACTGGATGTATGAATTCTTTTGTTCAGCATACAACTTGGTCGACATGCCGCGGAGCAACAGCGTGAGTCCTTTCAGGTTGATATCGGCGAGTCACGTTAGAACGAAAGACGGGCAACAAAGAAGAATTCATTTGTCTTAACTGAAAGAACGAAGCGACACAAAGAAGATTTACATCACGCTGTGAACGGTTAATGAAACAAGACACATTGTGATTTACAGACCTTGACTAGGGGCACGACATGGGAGACCCACATCCGGCTACCAAGCGTGTTTGACAAATGAGAAGACGCGGAGATCATAGTTAAACAATATTACCGTTAAGTACCTTGCCTTTACGTATAGAGATCGTCATGTTTCTGCACCAATAGTAATACATCCAGTTGTTTTAAGAACGGTTGGCCGAGTATCGGTGTCGGTGTCTGACTACGAGGACATGTGTCTTCCCCAGTTGGAGATCATAATTTTTTTTATAGAGCCCATTGCGTAGCAACGATGACCACAACACCAAACGGTTGTGTCTTAATAATCTGATGCTCGCTGTATTTGGATTATTGTGAGAAAATAATATGCGCTGGTCATCAATCTCACTCTTATCCTGAGTTACCTTGGATCAGTGGCAAGACTTGGTCGAAACGACTTGAGGTAGCTCGGGATGAAGTCATTCTAGTCTTACCTCCCGTGAAACCAGGAGTCGCTTGAAACTTGTGGGTCTCGATCGCACACCGTTTCCGTTCATCACTGTGAGAGGTGAGTGCCTTAACCTCTTTACAGCCCTCTAGAGACCATGTCAAGTTTCTTAAAGGCATCATGATATAAAAATGATGTGAATGCTGAACCACTCAACAAATGTCCAGGAACTGATTAAATCCTTCTTGAGAATCTAAGCAGCCAATGAGGTAGAGGTGTTGTGGCTACACAGATTGTACAACCTAGTACGGACTTTACAGGAAATGCCAAAAGATTAGAGACATGCAATAATAATTACAATTTGTAAGTAGAAGGATAGAATAATGGACTGTGCAAAATACAGAGGAGTCACTCTTGATCCGAACAGGAAAAATATTTGTTAAAATCGTAGAAAAAAGATTACGCTACACCATCGAACCACAACTGAACGATATACAGATGCTGTACGGATGCAATTTTTACTCTGCCAATTGGTGGAGAAAACAATTGAATATGATTAATAACTGCATGTTGCGTTTGTAGGTCAAGAAAAAGCTTTCGACCGGTAGATAGACAAGATCTATGGAAAATATTGGCACACTATGAAGTACTGACATATAGCTGTGAATCATGGACATAGTGCGAAACACATACAAAGACGCAACAATTTCACCAATCACACCAACAAATGAAGAAGTAGTCGATCGTATCTGGTACACTATTGTGCACCTTGACTGTTAGACATGATAGCTTCTTCATTCTGCTTTCAGATATCTGTTCGTGATAGATCTGCAGTCCTGACGTCAGGAGAAGGTTCACTTCATGTTCTAGGTCTGGATAGTAGCCCCACAACTTCTGCCTCAACATTGCTCCCTTCACGTCATGTTCTAGGTCTGGACGGCAGCCCCACAACTTCTCCCACAACCCTGCTCCCTTTACGTCATGTTCTAGGTCTGGACAGTAGCCCCACAACTTCGGCGACAACCCTGCTCTCTCTGGCCAGATTTGGCGTCGTAGGTCTGTGTGGGCTGTGAACAGTTTTGTAGGATGTGTTCTGGGTCTGGAATCCTGTTGCACATAGACGTTCGTTTCTATAGGATATCTTTAGCCGGTTATTGAGGTAACCTAGCAGAATTTTTTGTTGTTTTTGCGTTCACCTTATTTCTCTAATCCCCAAGGCGGTGTGCGTTGCACTGTAGTTTTTATATTCCGCCTGTCGGTCCAGCATGCATTTTATGTAATTGTCTGCTTCCTCCTGCATTTTCTAAGGGTTTGCTTCCCCGGGGTAACGGTCGGTGATGTGATAGGGATCGAACCCAGCACCTTCTGGTTGTCATCCGTATCACTTGCCCACGCCGTCCCCTTCCTAGGGCTGATAACAGACGAAACATGATAGTTTGTTGGTGTCTTTGAAATTGGTGGATAAACTCCACTGTAAGTTCTCCAGCTACACAAAAATATGGATTAAACAGTTCACCGACCAATTTATTCTGACCTTTCTCCGGAGACCTTTCATGGGTTGGTGATCCAGCCAGGAGTAAAACTCCCATTGGCGTAGCTCCTGCGATCATTGGGTCGCACACGTCCTCCAACCCCGGCACAGTAGACGTACATGTTGATAGGTGCCCCATGGAGGTAGAGGGCTTTCCAACCTCCGCAATATAGATTTACATGTGGCTAGGTACTCTTTGGAGGGTAGAAGGCTCTCCAACCCAGCAAGGCAGGCTTTCATGTGAAAGGCTTTCTAGCGCCCAACATATAGACTTACATGTTGATATGTACCCTATAGAGGGTAGAAGACTCTCCAATCTCCGCAATATAGACACATGTAGATATCTACCCTATAGAAGGTAGAAGGCTCTCCTAGCCCCGCAATATGGGCTTATATGGGGATAGGTACCCTATTGTTCGATAGAAGGCTCGCGAACTCCGTTTTGGCAAAACAGGTTTACATGTGGTTAGGATCTCCAACCTCCGCAATATAGGCCTACATGTGATGAGAGAAAGAAGGGAAGAAGAGACGTGTAATTGTCATAACGATTTGCAAGACTAAATAAGACGCTGAGAAATAAAGACATTTTAATCATCATGAGAGGAACTCAAGACGAAAGTAGGAAGTGAAAGAACAACAGGAGAAAGAACAGCACCGTTACCCGTCCGGTTAGGACATGATAGACAGAACAGCACCGTTACCCGTCCGGTTAGGACATGACGTTATTTCAGTCTATGATAGCCTGCAATGATCGACATGCCACATTGAGGGTGAAAGTAGTGTCATTATTTATTGTTATTTAGCATCTGTGTGTGTCTTCAGCAAATACTATTGCTATTATAAACGCGTGTTTGTCAATTTTGTATATCGTTTCACTAAAATGCTTTGTATTCACAAGAGCTTGTTTATAAAACAACCATTTTCAAAAGAGAACATTTTTTAGAAAGATAGAAAAGGAAAGCGATCTTAGGGTTATAATAGATCATACAGGAGTGAGCAAGTCAAGGTAGCAGTAAAAAAAGGCAAATGCATTGTTAGGTATGGTAAAAGGAAATATGATACATTGTGGCAAGGAAGTGATTGTCAAACTGTATAACGCATTAGATTGAAATACTGTGTTCAGCTGTTGAGTTCTTTTCGTAGAGGGGATATAAACATGCTGCAAAGGTCACAAAGAAGAGCGACAAAGCTGATAGTGGAATTTCTGAATTATAATTATGAGGAAAGATACAGAAAAACGTTCATAGTTTAGAAGAGAGACGAATTCGAGGTGCCAGGTTTATAAGATAATCAACGGAAAAGATAAATAACACATTTTGTTTCTTCTTTAAAATATAACCGCCTACAAGAAAAAGTGGGTACATCTACAAATTAATTAAAGGAAGGTCCATATTCGATACCAGGAAATATATTTTTAGTGAAATAATGGTGAATGCTTGAAATGCATTGCCACAGGACATAGTAGAGGCAAGCTAAATGAATGCATTAAAGAATAGATTGGATTGTGTGCGCATAGTTTTTAGACCAAATGAAGTTAAAGAAACTAGTTGTATACAGACTCTGCAGTGTCTTCTAAACCAGTATAAAGAAGTTAAGTTAAGAATGACTTCTGAAACGAAGAAAAAAATATCAAAATAATTGCTTGCTCAGTTACAAAAATATACTTTTTTTGTTGCTGTTGTTTAATGCCCACAAATATGTAAATTTACTCTGTCGCGAGGCCTGAAAATGACATAAGTGGCCCGTTTTAGTAGATTTGCTCACGTCTTGAGCGTACTGATGATGCTGGACCGCGTCTTCCAGACGCTTGTGCAATGATTATACTCACCTATGTGTTGCTCACTACTGTGGGGATCACTTTAATCCACATCTCGCCAGTTAGGCAGTCTTGAAAACAGCCTGTTTCCAGGGAACGCTACATGGAAGAGAAATAATGGATTTGGTCACTATATTGTGCCTGACCATGGCCATTTGTAGTTTAATAGATGACTATTTCCTGACCCTGATCCGACGTCCTGGTCAGTATGTTGTGCCTGACCCTAACGCGACGTCCTGTTCAGTATGCCTGACTGGATTACGTCTCAGTTCCCCTACGTTTGTTAAAAGTGTAGTCTTTTCTTGATGTTAACACTGCATTCTTTTCTGCCATTCTTTGTATGAATTAGTGCAAGCATAACGTTTTCAGACAGTTCTACACGGCTATACCACGTGAGCACACAGAATGTATCAACGTGACCTTTCCACGCAAGGTGAATAGTTCAGATGTCAAGGTTGACCTGTCAGAATTTTTGATGCAAACGTTTTTGCTCTGGGGGCCAACGGTCCACTGGATTAAAACAGCCTTTTAACGTTCTTCTGTTTGTTAACCCAGCCAGGACCTAATTGAGTTTTAATGGTGGCCGTAGGGTGATTTGGGTTTGCGCCAGTTTTTCTTATCTTAGGCATTATTTTTTCTTAAATCCATCACAACAGTATAATCATCATCATCGTCATCATCATCTTCAATACACTTGTGTCGTTAGACGACATGGGGATGTACAGTTTTCTGTCGTGTACAAGTTTCCACACAGGTTGCCTGAGGCGAATATTCCACATCCGATGGCAAGATCGTGTCACTGACATCGAGGTTCTCTCGAGGGCTAACATGCCCAGCATCCATGCACTGCTAGAAAAAGCACGACTAGGATGGGCCGGACACCTCGTCCGTATGTCAGACGAGCGGCTCCCAAAGAAGCTTCTCTACGGCGAGCTGAGAGAGGGATGGCGCGAGAGGGGGCGCCCAAAGAAACGTTTTAAAGACGGTCTGAAGGACTCACTAAAAAGTTGCCAGATAGACATCGACACCTGGGAATGTCTTGCGAAAAACAGATCTGACTGGAGAAGCGCAGTCAAATCGGGTGTAGCTGCTGGTGAAGATGACCGTGTTGTGAAAGCCCAGAACAGACGCGAGACGCGGAAATACCGAGCAGCGGGAACACCCTCCCCTTCTACAACCCTCGTGTGCCCGATATGTAGCAGATGTTTTCGTGCTCGCATTGGCCTGTTCAGCCACATGCGCACCCACATCCAACAGGGAAATCTGTGACAAGGATGATGTCGGCGGTCCTCATCGACAACGATGGACAGCTATATTACAAGTTTTGTTGCAGTTGTTGTAATTTAAGGCTGAAAATAATCATTGTTTTATTAGAGAGCTTTCTTGTCAAGACAAAGGTTCAGATCACGTGCCATCTCGGCGTTGAATGTCGTCTGCGATGGATATCAAATGTACTCGTATCTCATTGCGTAAGGGTGTAATTGGATAGCATTTATCCAGTCCATCCATCCACTTTTATCTCTTGGACAAATGCCTTTCACCCTCACCTCCAGTATGGTCTTCAACAAGGAGGAATGTCCTGTTCTTTTACCAAATAACGTAACTGTCTAACCTTGATTTCGGTCTTGAAATCTTTTTTTACCCCGAACGTTTTCAATACCTCCACATTTGTGTTCAACTCTTTCCAAGAAATGCGACTCAATCTTCCATATACCCACATTTCGAAGGCTTCAATACTCTTTTTCAACTTGTTATTCAGTGTCCATGTTTCTGCGGCAGTAGTGACGAGTATACATAACATCTGACAATTCTCATTTTAAATATATGATTGATCTGTTTGGATGTCAGTATGTGTCGCATGTTGTTGAATACCATCTTGTATGGATGTCAGTATGTGTCGCATGTTGTTGAATACCATCTTGTATGGATGTCAGTATGTGTCGCATGTTGTTGAATACCATCTTCTATGGATGTCAGTATGTGTCGCATGTTGTTGAATACCATCTTGTATGGATGTCAGTATGTGTCGCATGTTGTTGAATACCATCTTGTATGGATGGCAGTATGTGTCGCATGTTGTTGAATACCATCTTCTATGGATGTCAGTATGTGTCGCATGTTGTTGAATACCATCTTGTATGGATGTCAGTATGTGTCGCATGTTGTTGAATACCATCTTGTATGGATGTCAGTATGTGTCGCATGTTGTTGAATACCATCTTGTATGGATGTCAGTATGTGTCGCATGTTGTTGAATACCATCTTGTATGGATGTCAGTATGTGTCGCATGTTGTTGAATACCATCTTGTATGGATGTCAGTATGTGTCGCATGTTGTTGAATACCATCTTGTATGGATGTCAGTATGTGTCGCATGTTGTTGAATACCATCTTGACCATTACTATTCTCAGTCAATTTATTATTTACAGCTGATTTCTTCCGTAATTAAATGACCTAGATAAGAGAACGCCATGTAATATTCTATGCATGTGTTTATCAGTTGTTGTCGAGTGCCATACATAGTGTGCCATGTATCTGGGCTCGGACGAAGAAGCAATTTCATAACATCCTTGAAGAAGCACTTTCATAACATCCTTGAAGAAGCACTTTCATAACATCATTGAAGAAGCACTTTCATAACATCCTTGAACGCTGGGCACTCAAAGAGATGTAATCAACGGTTTCAAATGTGGTTGTGTACACAGATGTGGGGCGAACCTCACCGGAATAGAAGTATCCATTGATCGAAGAAGAAGAAGAAGAAGAAGTGATTTCCATATAATTTCAATAAAAGGGATGTTAATCACCAAAGCTACCACAAAGATCACGTTTGTTAATTGATACGAGGCTTGTGTCCATATTAACCCCGCCATTGCCACTAGAAAATAAAATTCAGGAAAGGGAAACAATTTGTAGAAGTTTAATATTCTGCCACATGGATTGTCTTGTTATTTGCCTCCAGCGTGTTTCCTATTGGATGTTTCTTTGAGGTTGGGGCAGGGCATCAAGTGGTCATGGGCCTGGATTGCGCCACAGTCACATACATCATCATATGTGTATTCCCATCTCTTCGTGTTCTTCTTGCAACCTGATACACCAATTAGGAGTCTGTTCAGCGACTTCCATGTTGTGTATGGTAGATGATGTCCGAGGGCAGGTTCCTCCAGAAGTTCCATCTCTGGGGCCTGCATCAATTCATGCCATCTCTCGATACGGCGACTTTCATTGTTTGTCTGTATCGGCTGTTGATTTTAGGAAGTTATGTCTGTATTTGAGGCTTGTGCGCTATACCTGATGTCCAAACATTGCGTACCTTCGGTGTGTTCCTGTTTTTCTCGCTCGATTTCTGCTACGACGTTACTTCGAATCTCGGAAGGTGATATGCCAATTATGAGACAGTTTTCATCGTTGTGGTAGCTTTTAAGCACCCTGATACTATCCTACCCGTCTCATTTATTACTGTGTCAATTAGTTTCACATGGACAGAGTATCTCCATAAGAATGCAGCGTATTCAACTACGGAAAAACACGGGGAACAAGACCAATGTCAGAAGAACTGATGGTTATGCCCCCTATGTTGTACCGGTCAGTTTTTGGATGATATTTTTCTTGCTGGAATCTTACGCTTTGTTTTCTGGCAGTGCGTCATATAGGACAATGTGTTGTCTAAATGTATGCCTAGTTACCTGGGAGTCGTATAGTGTTTAAGCTCCTACCCTTTCGCACCATCCCGAAGTTTACTTATTGCCCAAACAGTTTCACGTTAAGACTGCAGACCTTCACACAACACAGAGTACATGGTAAGATGGCTTGTGTAACAAAATGCGCAGATTTAAGGAAAGAACAACGCAGCAAACCAATACAACTGGAGAACGTAAGCAGCTGTGTTCATTAGTATTGTTCTGAATTGTTAGTTGTTTCTATTTCTATTAGTCTTTGTGCATGATGAAGACGTTTTTGTTGAAACGTAGGTGTCGTTCATGCACTTTTCCAGGCTGTATTTTTCATGCTGTTATAATGTTTTCAGATAAACGTATTGTTAGATTCCCGAATTGTCACAGTGAAGATGCGCTGTTCAATTCACGATACCGACATTCTCAATCCAGTCAACCAAGGAGTGCACTTAGAGCAGCTGTAGATGGCGCCTAACTGACTGTGGGTCTACTTAGCTCTAGAGTTTGAGTCTATTAAGATGGACTCGCACATCGGTAAAAACCGCCCTATAAGAAACTGGTTGTCTACAGACTCTGTAGAGCCTACTAAACCAGTATAAAGACGTTAAGTTAAATTGACATACTGTTAAAGAGGTAATGAAATTGTCGACCTCATAAACAATGTATGGTCCCGTAAAGAGAAGTCCATAACACTTGATACCCGACAGAAGTGTCTCTTATCGTACTACTTTTGACCTTCATTAAACGTTAAACGCTAAGACGCCGCATCAGAAATAAACCTACCAATATATTCATACTCGCGTTGAATTGTAGCCCCTAGGGGAAATAGGAGATCTGGAAGACAAGGAGATTGGACAAGGACAGTAGTAGTCTTGTAGGCCGAGCTCAAGAAAACGTTTGAAGTGAGGTGGGTGGTGGAGGGTGGAGTAGTTAAGCCAAGTAGTAGCCCTTTGGGGGAATTCAAGTAGGACACATTTTAAGAGTTTTACTTCACTTAGCTGTCAATTAGCTCTCAGTTCTCTTTGACAGGGGTAGGCTTCAATAACTAATGTTTTCACCCGAGGGTAATACTGTAACTGTTTGACAAATGTCATGTATCATAGACATTTGACTTGACATTACACAAACAGGGCCCGATATAACGGAAGAGGAGGAGTGAGGGGGGGGGAGAAAAGAGGGTCGGGCAGGCCAACTGCTTAGAGAAACAAATTTGTTGATGGGAGGGGAGGGGGGGGGGGGAGGAAGGTGTTCCTGGGTTTATTCCCCAGTTGAGGCGGTAGCGTTTTTTCAGACCGCATGGCTTCCTGGTCGACCATGCCTTAAATGGGTACCGGTTCAGTCCGGTAATAAAATTGTTAGTGAGAGAAAATTAAAATCAATAAAAAAATAATAGTATGCACAACAATGTGTTGCAATGGCAAACCACTTATAATGAGTTTGAAGTTAATAATTTAAATTTGAACTTTATTTTCATGGTAATATTCTGAAATTAACATCGAATTCAATCGAAAATAACATGTACATTCATATTACTATAGTGTTTTTGTGTCGTTGCAGTCGCATAATAGAAGGGACAACTAAAAAGTCGGTTTCAACAGTTAAAAACGAAATAGTTGCGTTGCAGTGTCAATCAAACAGTCGCAGACCAGTCAGCTCCCCGTGGAGCATATGTCCTCAACAGATAATCGCCAAGTCTTCCTATCATAAGCCAGTAGAGCCAATATGGTCCACGTTCTATTTGTTGCCTTTACATTTGCCTCCAGTTCCCTCTTCCATGAGTGTCTTAGTCTTCCTGTACTTCTCTTGCCCTGTGGATTCCAGAACAGAGCGTGTCTGGTAATGCTATCCGTTGGTTTCCGTAATGTGTGACCTGTCCATACCAGGCTCCACTGGTATTTGTCTCGTTGTTCCCATCAGTTGCACGTTTGTTATCTTGTCCTACCATTTCACGGCCATCTTGATAAAAAATGATAATATCAAGATGGCTGTGACCATTTCCATCCATTTATTTTACACAAGCAACCATTGATGAAAGTCTGTACCTTTTCCATTAGTACCTGTATTGTCCTCCGTGTTTCAGAGCCATATAACAGAACGGATTTGACGTTGGAGTTAAAGATTGTTATTTTGGTAGTGGTTTTAATTTATTTTAACTTCCATAAATTCCCCAATGCAACGAAAGATTCTCTCCCCTTGTGTATTCTTAGCTGAACATCGTTTTCAGTACCTTATGTCTATATTGTTGCCAAAGTATGTGGAAGGCTCTACACTCTGAAGGTGGGCGGCTCCCAGCCCAAATATATCCTTGGTGTAGGACGGCGTGGGCTTAGTGGTTAAATGGCACGGCTCCCAACACCGAAGGTGATGAGTTCACCACATCGTCAGCAAAAGCTGATAATGGCATTCCAGAATTACAGTTATGAGAAAGGACTCAGAAAAACCGGCCTAGAGTGTCTAGAAGAGAGAAGAATTCGTGGTGACTTAATACAGGTTTATAGGATGATCAGAGCAATGGATAAATTAGACTATAACAATTGTTTTTTTTAAATACAGCCACCCACAATAACAAGAGGGCATAGCTACAAGCTAACTAAAGAGAAGTCCAGATTAGATATTAGGAAATATTTTTCTAGCCAGAGAGTGGTGAATGCTTGGAATACATTGCCAGGGGAGGCAGGGACAGTTAATGCATTTAAAAAAATTGAATGCGCATAGCTTTTAGAGCAAGGTGATGTAAATAAAACTGGTTGTATACAGACTCTGCAGTCTTCTAAACCAGTATAAAGACGTTAAGTTAAGCACCGGCCGTTATCCCGGGTAAGAGAACCTTTAGAAATGCAAGAGGAAGCAGACCCTTACATAACATGCATGTCAAATTCAGGTGCACTAGGCCAACATGTGCAAAATAAAAACATAGTACACAGCATTGGGGATAGAGAAAACGACGAACGCAACAAACAAACAAAATGTATCATTGTTAATTGCGTTTAACAGTTTTCTAAACCTGTATTTTGTCCCTCTGTATTTTTAGCCCCAAATGTAGTGACGTCTCCTCGAGTATACGTATCTTCTTTTGTGTCTGAATGTGGGTATGGGACAGATCTTCAAGTTGTCTCGTCAATATCCATTTAATGCCTTCGTTGTCGCTTGCCGATAACATTATTTCTCTATAATTTGTACACTGCTGTAAATCTCCCTTTTTTGACAACTTTATTATTCATTCTCTCACACTTTACCGAGTAGCTTGTAAAACATCATTGTTAATGTTGCAATGTCTGCTTTGATCGCTTCCACTGAGATATCATCTGGTTCAGTCGCTTTGTCGTCTTTCAGAAACCGAAAGGCTTTTCTAATTTGTTTATGCGGTTCGCCTCTCACAATTTACCTGTAGTTCTTCTTCTTCTTACGCTGTCAGCCGACCTGTAGTTCTGAAAATGCTGACTGTGTCTGGAGAATTTATTGTCTAAAATACATCGAGCAACAGAGAATGAAATGGTTTGACCACATTGTGAACATGCATCCAGACCACATTGTTTGTGCAACCTTCTACAAAAGAACATATGGAAAAAGGGCTAGAGGTAGACCGAGGAAACGGTGGATAGACAGCGTAAACGAGACCTCCCGTAAAGTGGGGATAAATATCACTTCGCCCCCGAGAGAGGCGAAAGACAAATGCATACATCGATATTTCTACAACCCGGTAAAAAGTGAGACGCCAAAAAAAAAAGAAAGAAAAATTATGTTTGACTTCTTTATTGTTTAAACAAATATTTTACGAGTGGTGTTTTTTTTAGATTGATTAAATATGTATGTGTATATCGTGCCTTTATATTTATGTTGTTTTGTCATCGTATTGTATTCATATAAATTGTTTATAAACCTGCAAGGTTACCACAACCAGATTCTAGTATGACCTACGAGGAGTCTAAAAGTTTTATTAGGGCCAGATACATGGCAAAATAGGATACAGAGCATACTGGCTACACAAACAATTATGCTTATTACCAGTTGAACAGAAGAGAGCAGGTCGTAGCCTTCAGATTCCGCACAGGCCACAACAGACTGAGGTACCATCTATTCAATAAACTGAAAGTAGGTGCTACTGACGAATGCACCTGTGGTACAGGGAAAATGACCGCTGAACGTCTGCTGCAAAATTGCCCGACATACGAGGACCAGAGAAAGCACATGTGGCCATCACCAGTGCCAACACTAGACAAGCTCTATGGCAGTGTCGACAGCCTCAGGATGATCGCTGCTTCAAATTCAAGTTGACGTCTGACAGCGTACGTGAAAGAAGAAGAAGTTTATAAACCGAAATTCGACAAATACCTACATAAAATTTCAATTACTGTTAACAAATTATATTTAAAAATAATTATTTATAATTAAATATAAATGGCGAAAACAATCATTTTAGATCAGAGCCGCAGAAGAGCTAGATCGGGTCCTGTTTACAAACGCACGGTCTCAAACACATACCACCTCAGGTTGTGTGCATTTTCTTCATTGCAACCCCTACCGAGCATAGGAGAATGTTTGTAGCTGGTCCTCTTTCAGGAAGACTGTATGATGGTACATTAATGGGCTCTTGTAGTTGTGGTTTCTACCGTGTTTGCTTTCATATTATGAAGTTGCTAGCAGTTATAAAGCGAACTTAATCGATTAAGGACGCATTGAGCCAAGTTAGCGGGACAAGGGTCGTGATGTCAAGTTTGCAGACCACCCGACACATGAAGCCAAGTCAAAGAGTCAAGGAAACATGAAATTATATTTTCGGACCAGACACTCATAAAGTCAAATTAATGGGCCAATGCACTCATACAATCAAGTTAAGGGACCAAGACACCCATAAAGTCAAGTTAAGGCACCACGGCACTTAAAATATCAAGTGAAGGGGCCAAGACACTCATCAAGGCACCAATGAACTTATAATATCAAGTCAAGGGACCAAGACACTCATAAAATCAAGTTAAGGAACCAAGGCAAGTCAAGGGACCAAGACACTCATAAAGTCAAATTAAGGAACCAAGGCACTTATAAAGTCAAGTTAAGGGACCAAGGCACTCATTAAGTCAAGTTAAGGGATCAAGGCACTCATAAAGTCAAGTTAACTGACTAAGGGACACATAAACTCAAGTTAGACTAAAAGACAAACGAAGTCGAATTAACGAACCGAAGGACGCATGAAGTCAAGTTAACCGAGTTAGGGGCACGTGCAGTCAAGTTAACCGACGAAAGGACGCATGAAGTCAAATTAACGAGCTGACGGACTTATGAAGTGAAGTTAATGGACTAAAGGACACATGGGAGTCAAGTTAACGGACTGAGGGACACATTAAGTCAAGTTAACGGACTAAACGGCGCATAAAGACAAGTTAACGGACCAAGTAACGTATGAAGTCAAGAAGTTAATGAACTGCCGTTACATTACCGGACAAAATGGTTCCTTTAGTGGATCTCGAAGCCATTTTTTTGGAGACGAAAGAATACAACCACTGGAGCTCTTTGTGTGTCGTTGTTGTTGTTTGTTGTTGTTGTTGTTTAATGTCCACAATGAGTATGTTTGCTCTTTTGTGCGCCCTGAAAAGGGCGTTACGTGGAGGGTTGTGGTAGCTTTTCTCATATCCCGAGCGTGCTGATGAAGGTGGACCGCGGTCCTCAAGCTGTTTGTACGATGCTTTGCTACACCTGCGTGAAACTCGCTAGAACATGAATTCCGTCAGCCAGAATGCCTTGAAAACAGCATGTTTTCAAGGAATGCTTTATGGAAGAGAGAAAATGATCTGGATCTGTTTTTTGTTTCTATTGCAACGTGCATTGTTGTATCAGTTTATTGTGTCTGATGGAACGTGTATTGCTTCATCAGTATATTGTGTCCGACCGGACCCGCCCCCCCCCCCCCCCCCCCCCTATGTTTGTCGTAAAAGTCCACTAAAACAAATTAGTGCACGTAGCTAACAACATCATCGTGTAAAACAAATCGATACAGAAACTACAACTGTAAAATAAGGGGAAAATGCATGTCACAGTCTTCCTAAATGACGCCAACTTCAGTTGAGATTCTATACTCCTGCAATATGACGCCAGGTTCACGGAACAAGGGACGCATAAAACTAGGTCAATCTCCAAATGACGTCGAAGATGGCGCACAGGGAAAGTGCTGGCTGCAGCCAGCGAATCAGAGCTGATTGCTTACATCCGGGTCAGCGAATCAGAGCTGACCAAGATCCCCAAGCGGCGGCCCTGGAAACCGGTTGCACTACCCTTCAACCTGTGTCGTATTTTCACGTTATAGTTCAAACTGCTGAACTTCAAGAGATTGGCTGGCGCCCGTCAGCCTCCCTGCATCAGTGCCAGTTTTGGTGTGACAGAAATTTAGAACACGACTATAATGAACTTAGAACACGGCCTGGGCTAGATGTCCCTACGGCGTCTTGCGGTTAAGGGAAAGGCATGACACATAACGGTAGATGTCATCCCCCTAAGATGCCTTGCGGGATACCTATTTACGAGAACGGCTTCCGGAGTAAATTCTGAGAAAAAAAACTACTTCCTGTGCTATTTCCAGTCGTCTCTATAAAATCTTGCCACTGGCCAAAGGTAGCTCAGGACGAGAGAGTGAGGTTGACAAAAGACGCAGTTCGTTTCTCACTTTAATCCAGATCACAGCGCGTCACACATTTCAGCGGATACAACAAAAGAAAAGACTTTCCACATGGCTGAACAAAGAAAATGGTCTTCATCACAAGTGATGGACGAACGCCATCAGGAATAAACTGCGGCAAAAAAAAACTATGTGCATTTAGTACTATATATACAGTATATACAACCTATATATATAGCCAAATTCAGTTCATCTGAGGTACCTTCTCCACATCCAAGATCGGCTGCAATGGATCTCCAACGTTCTCTGTCCTTTGTCTTCTCCTTGTCTATCTTTTGATATTATCCTTCTACTTATAGCGATGTTTACATCTGGCACGTTTGCCTTCACGTTGCCCTCTAGTATTGTTTTCAGTAAGGAAATGCCATTTTTTAAAAAGATTTTATAATAACAACTTCACTTTTTAGTTAATCTTGTATTTGAAATTTCAAACGCTTCCTGGTCAGTTAGAGAGATTAAGCGTTCAGGGCAGGTACAAACCCGAAGATATTACATTTTAATGATATTTTTGAGACAATATTGGGACAGTTTTGCTACGCTTTCAACAATTATTTGGATAATTTAAAAGCAACGAGTTTTCAACAAAAATAAAGGGATGTCACTTGTGGTGTTCGTGGAAGACGTTGCGAAATAAAGTGGTAGCCTCCCTTGAGCAAATAATTAACCCGGTGTCGTTTTGAAATGTACCGCACTGGACTTCTATTGTTTGTCAAGTTGAAATCAGATATTTCTCAATAAGCTAGAGAGCCAATCTCTTTTCATAATCATCATCATTTCCTATCCAATTGTGTCGATAGAAGCCGTGGGTAGGTGCAGTTTCCTTTCGTGCCTCAGATGTGTCGGTAGATGCCGTGGGAAGGTGCAGTTTTCTGTAGTGTGCCAGATGTGTCGGTAGACGCCTTAAGGAGATGCAGTTTTCTTTCTTGCCCCAAATGTGTCGGTAGACGCCTTGGGGAGATGCAGTTTTCTTTCTTACCCCAGATCTGTCGGTAGACGCCGTGGGACGTGCCTCAGATGTGTCGGTAGACGCCGTGTTAAGGTGCAGTCTTCTGTAGTGTGCCATATGTGTCGGTAGACGCCTTGGGGAGATGCAGTTTTCTTTCTTGCCCCAAATGTGTCGGTAGACGCCTTGGGGAGATGCAGTTTTCTTTCTTGCCCCAAATGTGTCGGTAGACGACGTGGGGAGATGCAGTTTTCTTTCTTGCCCTAAATGTGTCGGTAGACGACGTGGGGAGATGCAGTTTTCTTTCTTGCCCTAAATGTGTCGGTAGACGCCGTGGGGAGGTGCAGTTTTCTGTAGTGTGCCAGATGTGTCGCCGATGTTGTTATCATACAGTATTTCTTCTGTGTCTCACTTACACATTCTATCTATCTTTTTCTTGTCCAACCCCCCCCCCCCCCCCCCCTCTCCTCCTCCCTCTTGTTTTTCAAACCTGGTGTCTGGTATTTTAAATCCGCGCAGTTCCTTACTTTGATTGCATGCTTGTCACCTGTCCGAATCATTTAATTTTCTGTCTTTCCATGTATTTCATGCACTCATTTTCTGTCTGATTTCTTCGTTTCTGTCCAGCCTTTGTGACCCCGACAGTCTTTCTCAAACACAGCATTTCGTTTACTAATTTTCATTCTTGTGTTTTAGTGAGAGTCCATGTCTGACACTGATGGCAGAGAGTTGGTATAAAAATACTATTTATCAGCTGTCTTTTTGTTCCCATTTGGGTTATGTTTGTCTTGATAATGGTGAGAGCTAATAAGAAACCGCATTTGCTCTTTCTGTGCTCGTAATTCCACCTCCCTATCCAGCCTTTCATCATGTGTGAACACGCTGCTAAAATATTCTGTTACATGTTTAAAGCTGTGCTTTTCACCTGAATATTTAGTGTTTCCTTTATTGCGTTGATTTTCATATATTAAAATTTAATATATTTCATGAATCGATATTTCATAAGAAGATAGAGAAAACAAAATTAACCAAATATATACTAACGATACCATGAGTACCTCTACTTTAAATCCTTCAATATCATTAACAGTCCCTTTTTCTATGTCACAATTAAAGTCTGAACCGGGTATTTGTTGATATATTCACGAGCAATCCAGAAGAAATCAGAAGAAGAAGCCATGGCAATGCAGAGACTGAACAGCCGTAAGAAATTATGGAGAGCACCAACAAAATGATAAAAGTAAAAGTCTTGAGAGCCTGTGTTTTTCCTGTGGCAGCTTGCAGTTTATGGCTGCGAATCATGGGCGATTACCAAACCTTCCAGACCAGGAATCGAATCTTTAGAGTCAAAATGTTACAGAAAAATCTTCAGAATTCTCTGGACGGACAAAAAGACAAATGTAGACATTCGGCAAGAGTTGAGCATAGAGGAGAACTGGTTTATCAATTCCATTTTGGCTAGAAAATGCAAATACTTTGGTCACATCAAGAGACGGGAATCAAGATGCTGTACAGTGTATAAGCTGCAGTAGTCAGCGACCCATAGCTGACTGCCAGCGTCAGGGCCAGCGAACCAGAGCTGCCAAAACTCTTCTACGCCTCCACGCGGTGATCCTGAAAAACAGGCTGCAGTAGGGCAGACTGGCTAAGGAGAAATGATCGAAGACGGAATGCTAATCCGGTACTAAAAAAAATGCTTGCTGAAGTCGGATGTTTTGGACCGAAAGGTGCAAATATCGCAGTCAAACTGTAAACTACGACACAAAACATTCCGTTCTCTGGACTACATACTGCTACTTAAGCCCTTTCATGGTTTGGTAGCGGGAGATTGAGAACGAACGAGGCCAAGCCAAGCCACATCAAGAGACAGCTGTCTCGAGAGAACGGTAATGGAAGGCATAATGCCAGATAAAAGAGGAAGGGGTAGAACAAGACAACGATGGCACCAAGATATCCAGAAATGCCTGGGTATGACTGTGGCGGAGGCTGGAGTTTTGGCAAGGGAACGAGTTTCTTTCAGGCAGAATTTGATGGGAGCGACGTTCTATGAAGGACATGGTACATAATGATGAATCCAGATGAGTAATCATTAGTCAGATAAAATAATATATCATGTAACGGATCTTGACGTCCCAAACTTCATTGGATAGAAAGACCGAATTTATAACACTCACCGCACACTGAAACATCATTGTGGAATATTGTGTATTTTACATTATACAAAAGATGGTCATATACCCAATGTTCAATTTTAATTTAGTCAATGCTTACATAGACCGACGGGGGCGTTTTGATTTCTATTTCACCGCAATAAGACTGAATCTGTTGTTTGATTCCTTCCAGACTGGACCAAAAAGGCCAATGTTAGGTGAATCATACTGATCAAGACTTTATCTCAGTTGCAGGCAGTTCTCCCTTGGAAACATGCGTTTTATGGCAGTTTTGCTAATGAGGTGGAGAACGACACCGAGATCCCTATTGTTGTTAGCTTAGTAGCATGCTTCGTATTGCAATACAGCCAGGATGACACTGGTCCACCTTCTGAAGTACACCTTAGAATGTGATTAAAACCACTGTAATCCACCGCCGAAGAAAGTCATCAAGAGTACATAACTCTAGTGCAATTAGTATTGCATTGGCTTTTTCCATCTTGTTAGACGATAGTAATTGTTCTTTGAAACAATTTGGATGTAACTACCGTACATGGCGATAACGAATGTGACTGGTAAGACCGATCCGAGCAGAGAATCGTCTTCCAAAGTGTGTACAAGGAAACTCGGGACGTCATGCGACATCGCATGGTGCAGCGTGTCTTCTCAAATGCTGAGTCCTTGGCCTATCTGCAATCAATATCCCCTTTGTCTGTATTCTATGCCTAATCCTGCCTTCCATGTAACACAATCCATGGCGTCCTATTCCCATGATTCCATATCGATGTCCGCGTCATCGATATCCTATAGGAGATATAGACAGGTGGCTGAAGAGGATACAAAAATTGATAGTGGGCTTCCAGAATTACAGTTACGAGGAATGACTCGGAAGAACCGGCCTACAGTGTTTAGAAAAGAGAAGAATTGGAGGTGACAATACCGGTTTATAAGATAATCACAGGAAAAGTTAAATGAGACTTTAACAAGTTTTTTCAAAATACAACCACCAACGAGAGCAAGAGGGCACAGACACAAATTAACTAAAGAAAGGTGCAGATTGGATATTACGAAATATATTTTCGTCAGAGAGTGGTGAATGCATTGCCTCAGAAGGTGGTGGAGGCAGAGACAGTTAATGCATTTAAGAATAGATTGGATGTGCAAAGCTTTTAAAGCAGGACAATGCAAATGTGACTGGTTGTCTACGGACTCTGATGTGTCTTCTAAACCAGTATAAAAACGTTAAGAAGTAAAGTTGTATCCATCTTGCATACATCCATCTACCGAAGTAGTGGCCCACTGAGAGACCTTTTCTACAACTGTAATTTCCCATAGAAAAAATCCTTTGGTATTCTGTCATCATTCATGCTCCGAGTGGATTCCAGCCATCTGAGCCTTCGAAGACTAAGCATGGAAAAGTGTGGTGATCTTGTCCTGCCAAGCAAACCCCAGGATTCTGCGCAGAGACCTCGTGTGATAGCTGTTTTAACAGCAGCAATAACCTTATACAGAACTGTTCTTCCCTTGCTCCAGTGTGCAGTCGAAATAACAGACAAGTAAATAAAGTAGCGACAAGAAATAGCAAAGACCAGTATATTTTACATACAGACACGCACGCGCGCGAGCTCGCACGCACGCATGCACGCACACACACACACACACACATACACAGACACAGAGACACACAGACACAGCCACAGACACAGCCACAGACACAGACACACACAGAGACACAGACACACAATCACACACACACACACAGAGACACAGACACACACACAAAGGAACACAGACACACACACACAGACACAGGCACACACACACACACATACACAGACAGACACAGACACAGCCACAGACACAGACACAACCACAGACACAGACACACACAGAGACACAGACACACAATCACACACACACACACACAGAGACACAGACACACACACACAGGAACACAGACACACACTCTCACACACACACACAGACACAGGCACACACACACACACAGACACAGACATACACAGACACATCCACAGACACAGACACACACAGAGACACAGACACACAATCACACACACACACACAGAGACACAGACACACACACACAGGAACACAGACACACACTCACACACACACAGGCACACACACACTCACACAATCACATACACACACTCACAGACACACACACACTCACACACACACATTCACACACACACACTCACACACACACTCACACACACTCACACACACACACTCACACATTCACACACACTCACACACACACTCACACACACACTCACACACACACTCACACTCACACACAGACAGACACACACACACACACTCACACCCACACACACACACTCTCACACACACACACACACAGACACACACACTCACACACACACTATACAGCATATTAGATAGTGAAGTAATAGGCAATCTGGATTCGAACCAAGGACCTTTAACGAATGTAGGGAGGAGAATAAACGTGTGTGGTCTGGCAAAACATTCTGATCAGACACGTTAGTCAAGGTCAGGCAAAATTTGCTGACCAAAAGCTCCATCTCAACTTGGAGGCGGGCTGTTTAGATTTGTAGCCTGTCTAACAAGGTGGGGAATCGAGGTGATCCCCGTAGTAGTGAGTGACAAGCATAGCACATCCGTCTGAAGGGTCCCAGTCAACCTTCACCAACACGACATGATGTGAGGAAAGCTACTGCAACCCGCAACCTGACGTCCTATTCATGATGCACAATGAGTAAATTTACTCATTGTAGGCATTCAACATTTTAGCTCTCTCCTTTTGCTTTAGCTTACTGCTCACAAAATTTCTATTTGGTCACAAATTCATTAGACTCCCTGTTCTTAATTTTCTCATCTGAGTTCCAAATAATATTTAAAATAATGTTATTAATAATGACGTTTAAATTATTTCTTTATTTGCAAAACCTTAAAAGAGTCTGACCTTCTGACCTTGGCATTAGTCGTTGACCTTGATGTAATATGAAATGCATACAAAAAAAATTATCAATGATATGCTCGTTATATCCAACATTTTTATTTGAAGCCACTCTAGAATTATTTATTAAATACGTAAAATTAAAATATTATAAAAAATATTGAATATTACAGCTCTAACGAAGCTATGTTTTAAATATTAGGGAGCGAACAATGATGAAGGTGAAGGCCGTATTACAATATGACCCTTAGACGTCAGCATCCTGGCTTCTTGTCGTGTCCGTCTGTAGCACAAGTCGTCGGCTGAACGTCGGTTTTGCGGAACATCTCACGAATTATCATGGCTGGTACGTATTCTAACAGCTTTAAACATTTGCATATAATATAATAACATACTGTATTACATCCATGCAGAATATTAGCCGTCAATTTACAAGTTTTTAAGAGATTTTTGGAGAAAACTGCAACACTCGGGACTCGCTCAGTCTCTCAGATTTTGATGCGGGGTGCTTGAAATGACCTTGTCGTAGTTTTCTACAGAACTCCACCATTTTTGTCTTCAAGGAATCTGATGTGGATTGCCATGTATTTCTAAGCTATTACTGTTATCAATTTAGTTATATTTTAATTACTTATGCGTGAACTGAAAGGTCATTTTGTTTATTGACTCGATATCCGTATAACTTTGATATGTAAATTACGTTGCAGTTGAGTTGCCATGAGTTGCTTCACCATTTGATAGCAGTCTCTTTCATTTACTGTCATGAACATATGAAGAAAAAAATGTTTATATGAACGTTCAATTCATGGACAAGAAGTAAGATAATAATAATGACAATGATCAGTAACATTATTTGTAGACAGAGATTTGAATCTTCAAAGATATAAATCATGTGATACTGATCATTCTTCAAATGACAGGTCCAGATTAGATATTATTATTAGGAAGAGTGGAACACTCAGTAGTGAATGCTTTATTGCTTTGGATGCAATCTTAACTTCATTATACTGGTTTAGAAGGCTCTACGGAGTCTGTATCATACAGTGTATGTATTGTATACAATTCCACTGCAGGGACACTAAAAATGACTGACCATCCAATCTATTTTTGAATTCATCAACTGATCCTGCCTCCTCCACATCCTGTGGCAATGCATTCTAAGCATTCACCTCTCTAAGAAAATATTTCCTAATATGTTTTTCTGCGTTCGTTCTCAATCTCCCGCTACCAACTTACCAAGATAAACAGGGCCTAGTAAGTAGCAGGATGTAGTCCGGAGAACGGAATGTGCTGTGTCGCTAGTTTACACATCTTTACTGTGATATTTGCACCTTTCAGTCAGACACATCTGTCTTCCGCAGGCTTAAATATCTAATCTGGACCTGTCTTTAAACAATTTGAAGCTGTGCCCTCTAGTTCTTGTAGCTGGTTGAACTTTGAAAAACTTTGTGCAGTCTAATTTATCCTTTCCATTGATTAATTTAAAACTTGTTTGAATCACCTCTAATTCTTCTCTGTTCTAGACACTGCAGACCAGTTTTTCTAAGTCTCTCCTCAAAATTATAGTTCTGGAATCCCATGATCATTTTTGTATCCTTCCTTGTCGTGTCTATATCTACTCTATGATAAGGACTCCATATCTGAATACAATCATCTATCCATTGGCACAGGATGTGTTGAAGGTAGGGTAAGGTAAGTTAATGCATTCAAAAATAGATTGGATGCTCAGTTATTTTTAGTATTATTGGAGTGGAATAAAGAATCTATTGACTCTGAACAAGTAGAGCCTACTAAACCAGTATGGCTTGGCTTGGCTTCGTTCGTTCTCAATCTCCCGCTACAAACCCTGAAAAGGACTTTAGTAGCAGAATGTAGTCCAAAGAACGGAATGCGTTGTGTCGTAGTTTGCAGCTTGACTGCGATATTTGCAACTTTCGGCCCAACACATCCGACTTCAGCAAGCATTTTTTGAGTACCGGATTAGCATTCCCTCTTCGATCCCTTCTCCTTAGCCAGTCCGCTCTGTTGCAGCCTGTTATCCAGGATCACCACGTGGAGGTGTAGAAGGGTCTTGGCAGCTCTGGTTCGTTAGCCCTGATGGGCTATGGGTCGCTGACCGCTGCAACTCATGCGCTGCTCCCTAAACCAGCATAATGAAGTTGAGTATTATTACCATATGTCCTACCAGGGCTCATCATAAGGAAGGGGAGCCAAGAATAGTAAGAGTTTAATGATTAAAGTCTGTCATCTATGTCGGGAGGGTTGGGAATGGAACGGGCTAATATATCCTGTAGAAACAGTAATAATCCACCAGCAGAATGAAAGCAAACCTCTACATTACGGGGGTCGAAGAAGTCCAACTAAGTAATTGAAAATTCAGGATGAATTGATTTACCATGAAAGGTTATTCAGTCGATTTAAACATTTTGTGAATTTATTCATTTGTGTTCATTTAATTCTTGTATATTTTTGTATAATGAACAAAACCCATTCTTCAATCAATATTCCTGGCAAAGATTTATCAAGAATCAATCTCAGGCTTTGTGTACATTCTTTCAAGCTGACACTTTGAATAGTGTGTAAGGAATAATTGCTACTATTTTTACTTCCAAATTTCAGTTGAGATTTCAGTTTCCTTTTATCATATAACCATTCTACTGCCTTGATGCTCTGGGAGGAAGATTGTCTGGTCAGGCAAAACATACAGATCAGACATGTTAGTTAGGACCAGGCAATGCTTCCTCGTAGCTATCCCTGGAAACAGGCTGTTCTCATGGCAGCCTGGTTAGCAAGATGGGGGATTAAAATGATCCCCATAGTAGTGAGTGACACACAGATGAAGCCAAGCATAGCTCAACCGCCTGCAGGACCCTGGTCCACCTTCATAATGTCCTATGCAGAGAGCACAAAAGAGTAAATCTACTCATTGTGGACATTCAACAACAACCGTTGCGGCCTCGCCTATTGTTAATTTCATGAGATGCAATATCTTAACTATTGTCAGTCTGTTACTATAACATTTAGCCATTGGGAGGTTGTTGTGAATGCCCACAATGAGTAAGTTTGTTTGTTTATTTGGTCAGAAAATGCAGTTAATTTGCAGGTTGCAGTAGCTTTCCTCTCATCCCGAACATGCTAACGAAGGTGGTTTGGGGTCCTCCAGACGGTTGTGCTATGCTTGGCTTCATCTGCAGATTGGTCATTACTACGAAGATCACGCCAATCCCCCACCTCTTTAGCTAGACTGCAAATCAGAACAGCCCACCTCCAGGGAGAACCACGAGGAAGTGGAGGTCTTGGCCAGTAAATTTTGCCTTACCCTGACTAACCAGACAAAATTGTGATCCTTAACAATTGGGAGGTTATTAAGCAGTGATCTGAGGCAACTTGTATAGCCTGGCTGTATGATTACAGCGAATATTCATGAAAGCAGTTGACACAGGATATCTCGATTGCTGCATAGCCTGTTTAAACTTTGCTGTACTGTCTCAGAGCATTCCTTTCTAACTACTCACACAATGGCATGGCTGCTTATTTGAAGGGGAAGGTCAGACTAAGTCATCTAGGTCATTGTGTTTGGTTGGTTAATTGAACAATTGAACTGCTGTGACTGGCTGAGCAAATTGACATAGCAAATTTTAGCTTAACAAGAACACACAGATGGGTTAACACAGAATGCATTAAAGAATGGAGGAGCAGGAGTGGTTATAGAATACACAAATAACACTATGGAAACAGTTGCAGCACCAACAAGGGAAATTCTGCCATAATTACGATGCAGAGAAACAAGCAGACGGAAACATTGCTGAACTCCAACCTTGGCCCATATCCTGTGGTATTTCTGACAAATGCAAAATCAGTACTCCAAGCACTGTCATCCGGTAAACTGTTAGATCTCAAGTTTTGTTGGCAACATCGAGCAATCAGTGCAAAATCACGGTGCAGTGGATACTCTCTCACTGCGGAATACCAGGAAATGAGGGTGCTGACACACTGGCGAGGGAAGGTGCTGCAGATGAGCAACCTGATGTACCAATTACATACCATCAAAAGAAAAAAATAATTAAATCAATGATTCCAACACAAATACAAGATGACTATCACAATATAAACAGGCAAGAGCAGATTGTCATACTGCGCCTCAGAATAGGACACAACCGACTCAGCAGCCACATGTATACACAATTTTGGATTGTCAGCTCAAGTATGTCTACATGTGGACAGGCACCCTAACCCTAGACTGCGGAGCATATACTTCAGGACTGTCCAGAGTATGAGATACTGAGGCGGACATACTGGCAAAGAGAAACAACTCTGTAAGGAAAACTATATGGACTTAGTGTGAACTGCAGAAGACAGTGAGGTTCATACAAGAGACAACTTTGCAGATGTAGACATACTCCAAGCGACAGAAGACAGTGAGGTTCACACAAGAGACAACTTTGCAGATGTAGACTTACTCCAAGCTACAGAAGACAGTGAGGTTCATACAAGAGACAACTTTGCAGATGTAGACGTACTCCAAGCGACAGAAGACAGTGAGGTTCATACAAGAGACAACTTTGCAGATGTAGATATACTCCAAGCTGCAGAAGACAGTGAAGTTCATACAAGAGACAACTTTGCAGATGTAGACATACTCCAAGCGAACAAAAAAAGCTGCAGCTCAGCAGTCAACAAAGAAGCATAAATGGACAGAGATATTAATGTTTAGAGAATACTTACTTAACTGCTGCTCTTCTATCACAGGATGCTGAGATTTTTTCTTCTGGCTTGTACAAAGTCAGTAAATAGGTCACAAATTGTTATGAAACAACTGAGATAGGAACTTGATATTTTGAGAACCTTTGTTTTTCTCGTGGCAGCATTCTTCAAACATGCACATTTACCTGAGCCTCAAGGGAAAGAATCAAGTTCTTTGAGTCAAAATCTAATAGAAGAACCCTTGGGAAACACTAGACAAAATATAATAAGAATGTAGACATTCAACGAGAGTTGGGCATAGAGAACTGGTTCATTATTTCAAAATAATATTAAAATACTTTGGTCACATCAAAATACACAATGATCTTGAGAGAACGGCAATGGATGGTATGGTACCAGGCAAGAGAGGCAGATGAAGAAGGCGATGGCACCAAGATCGCAATGAATGCTTTGCCATGGCTCTGGAGCAGGCTGACAATTTAGCAAGAGATGAGTTTTATTCAGATGGGCTGTGATGTGAGTGACGTTCTGCAAAGGACATGCTACATAATGATGATGATCTTGGAGTGCCTGCCTCACAAAAGCTGTGGGCCAGTACAAGAATGCCTATAACACTTCACCTCATATGAGAGAGTGTGACATGCAACTACTTTCACACGTGACCACCTCACGAAAATATTCAGTACATACAAGCAATACAATACGATAGTACACTTAGGCAACCAGAGCCTGTCGCATCAGATAACCAAGTCCATGGACACGTCCCAGGTGGCTTGTGGTTCTGTTGGGGAGGTGGCGATCTATTTTAGCCAGGTGTTGTGAGGGCATCTCCAGGATAATCACGGCCTTTTCCCGTAACTTGTCCCCACAGCCTGTTGGGGGCATCTCGTGGACTGGGATTTTCCGGGAAAGGTGAGCAATGTGACCGAAAAGAGAGACAACGGTGATCAATCGTTGAGACAATGCCTACAAGTTGAGTACGTTACTGTTGGAAATCATACAAGCCTGTATGTCATTTTCACACATATGTGCAGCTATATTTTACTTCAACAGATAGAAGTGGCAGATTTGCTCCGTACCTCTCACAAGAGAAGCAAAATGAACTTCGACAGATTGCTAATGCCATCGTCTCTCAACGCAAAGGTATCCTGGCTGCTGATGAGTCTGAGGGTAAGTACATATTTGTATGGGAAGTTATTTGAAACTGATTTTATGTGTGTGTTTATACATCATGTTTAGTGTTCTCATCTATATTATTATGCTGTTTTCTGCTATTCATCTTGCTCATTGTCACATAACATAACATGGCGGCCGGCAGTCCGAACCTGAAAGTCGACGGAAAGAGATTATGCGTGAAAATATATTTTGTTCCCTAAAACTGAGGATGTGATGGGAGAAATTGTGCAAGTAAATGCAACGCTCGTCCTGAAATGTTCGCCACTATTGTGCCTGGGATTCGTCATGCACTAATGTGTGTGTAACTGCTTTTAGCACCCTCTCTAAGCACAAAATGTCCACCATACTCTGCAGGCCTTTGGACTCTGAGAATTGTGGGGTGTGCAATACCATGAGTTTACGGGCCTTCTACTCTAAATGGGGTTATACCTGTCCCAAACAGATCTAGTCCTATAGTGGATTCCGGCCCGCTTTGGGATCTTTGGAAACGAGAAGGCAGATGAGCTCCCTAGGGTCGGAAGTGGCGTACAGAGTCTCGTCATGCACAAATCTATAACGAAGCAAAAACATCAAACGATCCACGGGGGCGGAATGGAGAGACCAGCCCAAAGAATAAGTAAATACGTAAAGTAAAGATCGTAAAAAGCACGTATGAAATATGGTGTTAAGTCCATATTATTTTGTAACAAACATCACATAGTGGATGAAAGAATACAAGCCAGAAAATGACAGCATAGACAAATTTGGCAGACAGATTTTTCAGACACTGTTTTTCTTAAAAACACCACCATGAGCAATTGCACGTATGCAGACCAAAGAGTGGGAGTCTGGTCTAGTGCAGTGATCATGCTTGTAAAGGTGTGGGTGGACCTTTGAAGACCTGAAACGTAGTCTTGTGAAGCCTCAACTGCAGTGATCATGCTTGTAAAGGTGTGGGTGGACCTTTGAAGACCTGAAACGTACAGTCTCGTGAAGCCTCACCTGCAGTGATCATGCTTGTAAAGCTGTGGGGGGACCTTTGAAGACCTGAAACGTACAGTCTTGTGAAGCCTCACTGACAGAAACATAGCATCAATTGATCAAAGAAGAATATGATGGGGTTATACCTCATTGTTACAAGTTACCTTTACTATAGCAGTGATCTCATCTATATCACACATTGACATCTTGGAAACAACTCAGGAGGTTGTGTGGTAAATAAGTCTTTTTTATAACAAGACACACAGACAACAGATAAGTAGTAGCATTAAACATTTGTCAAAACTGGAAGCATCCAATCATATGAGTTTTAGTTTAATTTTAGAAGAAGAATTCACGTCATTGCACACGGTTTAACCCGTAAGTGCTCTATTCTTCTCCATATTTTTGGAGAATCTCAGTACAGTGCACAAATGCTGTCGCACCGGCGAGGGTCCTGTAATAGATTGGGTAGATCTTTAACATTTTGAATTTTGCCTGGACAGCAGTCGTTAAGCCTACACTTTTCGATTTCCAACTGCCAAGGGTGTTTTAACATGCGCGGCGCTGCACACATGCAGACTATCTCTACTACCCATAAGTCCAGGAAAATGTCAGAAAGTCCACGTGGAAAAATCCCGGTTTGCACTGTGATTTGAGCCCACGGTCGACGTCTTACCTCCAGATACTTAGACAATCATGAAATCCTGTCAGCAGAAAACAGAACATTCAGAATTCTCACTTCAAAATGTTGCATTAGTCTTTCAAAGTTTGCACTCAATTTGTCTGATTTGTGTCTGTCCGTTTAGACCATTTGGAAGATGCAGTAACAAATGCTAGGAACATGGCAGAGCGAGAAAAATCCATGGAGGCAAACATCGCCCTCAAAGCCGCCACGGCGAAATACAAACACACTCTTAAGCAAACAGCAAGAGAAAGCTGGAAAAATAAAACGGAAAGCCTAAACCTGGACAAAGACGGGAACAAGCTATGGAAGCTAGTCAGAGCCATGAACGATGAAACCCCGTCAAATAAACAAATTACCATCAAGCAGGGCGAGAACTTGATCACAGGTAAGAAAGCCTCAAACGCCTTTGTCGATCACTATGCCAGAGCAAACCACATCGAGGTCCCTGCAGATAAGCATACAGACATTAGCGAAGAGCTAAAGGGGCACGACAACATGAATACGGCACCGGAAGAGCACATGATGGCCAAACCAACAATGAGCGAAATGGAAGAGGCTATGAAAACATTAAAGAAAAGGAAATCTCCCGGAAAAGACGGGATAACAAACGAAATGCTGATTGGGCTGGGACTAACAGCGAAGAGGAAACTGCTATCGGTCCTGAACCAAAGCTGGAAAAGGGGAATTGTACCCCAGGCATGGAAAGACGCAATACTGGTACCAGTACCAAAAACAGGAAAAGATAAAACAGATCCAAATGGATACAGGCCCATCAGCCTACTGAGCTGTGTCGGCAAGCTGATGGAACGGATGATAAACACCAGACTGATGTGGCATCTGGAAGAAAAACGAATACTAATTCCACAGCAAGCCGGCTTTAGACAGCACAGATACACTGAGGACCAGGTCATCCTCATAGCCCAGGAGATAGAAGATGCCTACCAGGCACAGAAACACACAGTAGCTGTTTGGGTCGATCTGGAAAAGGCATTTGACAAAGTCTGGAAAGACGGACTTAGAGTCAAGCTAAGAAGAAGTGATGTTTGTGGGAAAATGGACAAATGGATCAACCACTACCTTAAACAAAGAACGGCCAGAGTCCAAGTACAAGGGCAGATGAGCAAAAAGGTGACACTCGAGCAGGGAGTACCCCAAGGGGGAGTACTGTCACCCACACTCTTCCTGGTATATATAAACGATATTACAGAGAATATACCAAGAAGAGTCCATAGCTCAATGTCTGCAGACGATCTGGCTATGTGGACCTCTGAAAAGAATCTCACCATAGCAAGAAATCGGATGCAGACGGCCCTAGCATCGCTGGAAGAGTGGGCGAACTCATGGCTGGTCAAAATAAACGAGGAGAAAACCACATGCACAATATTCTCGCTCTCATTAAAACCCAAAAATACCAAATTAAGTCTAAATGGCAAATTCCTGCAGCCAAACGACAACCCAACCTATCTGGGAGTCACATTTGATCGGCGCATGACATGGAAAAGTCAGATTGAGAGAAACCGAATGAAAGCCAGAGAAAGAATGGCAATCATGAGGAAACTTGCTGGCACAAGCTGGGGAGCAGACGAAGGCATACTAAAGAAACTGTACACTGGAAGAGTGAGACCAGTTCTCGAGTATGGCATTGCGGCATGGACAACAAGCAGCGAAGGCGAACTTCGATAAAGTTAGCAAACTTCAAAACCAAGCCATGAGAATTATAACAGGTGGCATGAAGTCAACGCCAATTGTAGAACTTGAAAAGATTACAAAACTGCAATCCATGACCGATAGAAGAGACTGCAGAGCCCAGCTGCAGTCAGAGAAACTCCGAAGACTGACCGACCATCCAATGCACCAGAGACTAAACAATTTGGGAAATGGGAAACTAAAGCGGAGAAACTTTGCAGAAATAGCCAAAGCAAAGATGCACGAAGATCCCATAAACGCACTAACAACACCAAAACCCATCACTACTGTACGAAAACCTACCTGGAGCCCGGATATATTTCCAGAGGTGGTAGAAAATATACCAGGTATTGCAAACAAAAACTGCCAGACTGAAAAAGAAAGGAGAGATACTACCCTAAGCTTCATAACGAAAAGCTACCCAAGCATGGACTGGACCCATGCATACACCGACGGTTCTGTAACAAATACTACACAGAACGGAGGGGCAGGAGCATTCCTGAACCTACCAAATGGCAGAAAAATAACACTGTCATTCGCTACTGGTAAGTACACAAGCAATTTCAGAGCGGAGGCAGAGGCACTGAGGGCGGCAGTGGAAGAAATGGTGACACACAGTGAAAATGAAAGCCATATAGTCCTGCTTACAGATGCTCTCGCCGTAGTCACAGCGCTAAAAAGCCAGAAAAACACTGAGCTTAATGACTTAAGAGCAGCACTCTGCAAACTGTGCCAGCAGTCCGCACCAAAAAGGGTGGTGGTACAGTGGGTCCCATCACACTGCAACATCCAAGGCAACGAGGAGGCAGACAGACTGGCAAAAGAAGGTGCAAGACTACCACAAACAGATACTAACAGTACGAAGAGTCAAAACGGCTTATCAAAGCCAGGTACATGACCAAATGGGAAACCGAACATACTGGTTACACCAAAAACGATGCCTATTACCAGTTGAACCGAAGAGAGCAGGTCGTTGTCTTCAGACTTCGCACTGGCCACAATAGACTGAGGTACCACCTATTCAACAAATTGAAGATAGGGTGTACCGACGAATGCCCGTGCGGTACTGGTAAAATGACCGCTGAACATCTGCTGCAGAACTGCCCGACATACGAGGATCAGAGAGAGCAGATGTGGCCATCACCAGTGGAACTGCAAGACACGCTCTATGGCAGTGGCGACAGCCTCAGGATGACCGCCGCTTTTTTCAAAAAAATAATGGTTACTGACTGCGCACGCAGAAGAAGAAGAAGAAGACCATTTGCCGAATCTAAAAATCATGATATAATTAAGCTAAACAAATGAAGTATTCATAATTAATGAAGATTAAATATTAAATGAAATGTTAAACGATGTTAATGCAAAGATGGAATTTGAGAGGAAACAATTTTAGACCACACACTACGTGATGTATTTCACTGATATATCCATCAGTTCCTTTACACATACCTTTTCTATTATATGTATCAGTGAAAGTCTGAATTTGGCATGTGTTGAATATCCATCAGTTCCTTTACACATACCTTTTCTATTATATGTATCAGTGAAAGTCTGAATTTGGCATGTGTTGAATATCCATCAGTTCCTTTACACATACCTTTTCTATTATATGTATCAGTGAAAGTCTGAATTTGGCATGTGTTGAATATCCACAATTAATCCATATGCGTGATCATTGGACTAATAAATAATAAATCATTTCTCAGGTCTTGGAGCTCAAATTTCACCCGGTATATGATTCTTTAAAGATTGAGTCTTGGAAATATCTACATATCGGAAATAACTACAGTTAAAAATATACGGATGCTGTAAAATTTAATTTCACAAACTAAATCTTAAAGCACCTCAGGTTTTAGATGTCAGTTTTGGTTGTAGATGGCGGCAATTTTAGAATTCGGTGGCCGATTTCTGTGCCCACTAGCTGGCAGGGGGTTAAGATAAAAACACCACATGTACATGGTTATAGCTCTATATTAATCAGCGATGATATAGATCAGACAAAAGATGGCGCCGGCTGCGGGTTTACATTGCTCTTCTGTTTTAGTTCATTGTGGATGTCGCCAGACTACGGATTTGACTGGAATTCACACTTGTTGACGACTTACACTTGTGTTTTCGGAAACATGTTGTTTTTTTCCAATTGGACTGGCTAATTCGTTCGTTTATTGTGATTTCTTCCATCTGTTTATCCTGGTCTGGACATTAGCTATTTGAAAAGCACTACGATTAAACCTGTGTCGCATGTCACAGTCTATCTGTGCAGTCTCGATAAATATCTTGCCACTGGTCAAGGGTAGCTCAGGACCAGAGAGTGAGGTTGACAAAAGGCTCACTTTAATCCAAATCACAGCGCATTTCAGCGGACACAACAAGAGAAGAGATTTTCCACACAGCTGAACAAAACGAGTGGTCTTCATCACTTGTGATGGACGAAAATCAATCAGCAATGACTCATTTTTCAAAGTGAAACTGTCCTATGACAAAGTATAATTTATTGTACAGATAAACCGTCGCTATATACTTGACAAGAAAGGGTAGGATAAGTGGGAAAAGTATCTGTATGCAGATCAAAATAACTCCTTGAACAAGTACAGAGTTTCTCCTATCTAGATCATATAATAACGGAAGAAGGCAGCTGTGAAATCAGAAAGAGAATAGGTATGGCCAAGATGGTATTCGGCACCATGCAACACATACTGACATCCAAACTGATAAATCAGAATTTGAAAATAATGGCCTGGTGTTATGTATACTCGTCACTACTTTATGACGCAGAAACATGGACAGTGAATAACAAGTTGAAAGAGTATTGAAGCCTTCAAAATGTGGGTATATAGGTTGGGTCGCATTTCTTGAAAAAGGAAGAAAACAAATGTAGAGGTATTGAAAAAGTTGGGGATGAAAAGAGAATTGATGACTAAAATCAGGATTGTTATTTTTTTTGGTCATGTAACAAGACCTACTACCTCCTTGTTGAAGACCATACTGGAGGGTACGGTGGAAGGCAGTCGTTCAAGAGGCAGATGTTTTAAGTGGGTGGAAGACATCAGGAGATGGACCGGAAAAGACCTCTCAGATTGCACCATTACAGCAAGAGATAAGAGTACACTGGAGAGCCATTGAAGCCGACCTTCAATGCAGAGATAGCACTTGAGCTGAACTGATTTACTTGATCTTTCTATCTGTTCCTCGCATTAAAAAAAAAAATGAATTTAATCATTGCTGTCTCTTCCAGAAATATTGAAGTTATCAATCACCACATCCCTGAGCGATCAGTGTTTTGAGACATGAAAATACGCCATCAATTATGCACATCTTTCTTTGTCTTCCAGGTACCATTGGCAAACGCTTCAACTCCATTAATTTGGAAAACACAAAGGACAACAGACGGCAATACAGAGAATTGCTTTTCACAACCGAAGACCCTCTGCCAGACAGCATCAGTGGTGTGATCCTGTTTGACGAGACCTTTAGACAGAGCACAGCAAGTGGCAAACCATTTGTCAAGGTAACTTTTGTGACACCTGCATTTCTGCTATAGTGTATATTTGTGATACATCTCAACTTGTACCAGTCGTCAAGCCTTACCCTGGGCCATTATAATCTGCTAGATGGAGACAGTCCTTGATGCAACATAGTGGCTCGCCAGGGAATAAGATGATGAGCTGCAGCGGTCAGCGACCCAAATTTGACTGCTAGCGACCAGGACCAGAGGTGCCGAGCTGACAAGATCCTTCTACACCTCCATGTGGTTATCCTGGATAACTGGGCAGACTGGCTAAGGAGAAGTGATCGAGGAGGGAAGACTAATCCTGTACTAAAAATTGCCATGCCGAAGTTGAATGCGTCGGTCCGAAAGGTGCACATATCGCTGTAAACAACGCATTCTGTTCTCTGGACTACATCCTGTTACCCTTTTCAAGGCTTGGTAGCTGGAATTTAACCTTAGGCACGCTACATAATTAGTGAAAAAATTTGACCTAATTAATTTTCTTAATTAGTCGCTGTGGTAGTCGTCTTTCAAAATTTGTAACTTTTATGTTTGTTTGTCAATAAATATGATTTTCTGGTGTGTAGATACACAATAGCATAACGAACATGTGGGTGTTTTTGTTGTATGTTTGTTAGTTTTTGAGATTTAAAAAGATGAAGTTGAAAATTTATGAAAATCTCGGGGAAAAATTTGGACTCGACCACTAGGCCTAGTCGCTTCGATAGAAAACCATGGAAACCACAACAACGTATCGATACTGTGTTTACAATATCTACACAACTGTTAGTTTCCAATTCAAACGTAGTTCTTTCATTTAAACAAACAAAATAAACAGATCTACGCGATAAAAATCTTTCTCAACAACCTACTTCCCCTTTCGCAAAAAGTCGGCTTGCTCCAAACGGCGTATACAAAATTAAAACTGTTCAAAAGCCATTTGTAATCGAACACACGATACTTTAACCGGCAAAATATCGTGTATATATGGAGGGCGTAGGCAGCAGTAAAAAATGGCTGTCAGGAGTGACTCCGTTCAAAAAAAAAAAATTTTTTTCCGCACACCGTTTTTGCAGGCCGAGCTGGTTCAAAGAGAACGGACATTGGAGTGCTAAAGGTTAAGAATTAACGACGACGAAGAAAGAAAGAATATTCTTTTGATTAACTCTTAATGTCACTCAAGTACTATGTTTATGTGTCTAGAACTAATTTTACAATGGATCTTCGCCAGGTTTTGCAAGAAAGAGGCATAATTCCGGGCATTAAGGTCGACAAAGGTGTTGTACCCTTGGCTGGTTCTCTAAATGAATGCACGACCCAAGGTCAGTTTTATTTCTTGTGTATATGTTTGTCATAATCTGCTGGGTATTGTGTCCAGACTTTTCATGGTACCCCAGCAAGTTACTTGTGTGTGAATGGGGGGGGGGGGGGGTTGCAATTCCCATGTTTCTACTGAAGAAAGGCTTTGATCCTCTATTACAATGTGCTGCAGTTGTCAGTCACACAGAGGATACCCAGACAAAGGTGACATTTTTGTGTCTGTAATCCTAGTATCAAGAGCAGTCTAAGTTTAACCTTTTCCAGAGCTGGATAATTTTGCCAGTTTGACTGTCTGTCGATGCCAAGTTCTGTAATTCCATGTGTCAAAATTGTACTCACAATAGAATTATTTAATATTGAATAAACAGCTAAAAATTATGATCTAAACATCGCAAGGCACATAATTAAACTACGAGACGTGTTTAAATGAAACCGAACCAAACTACAAGTGAAGATACGTACGTTGCGCATGATGTCACTTCTGATGTAAACAGCACATACCAACCGTCAAATTTGCAAAATTTCATTATCCACTGACTCAGTTTCCTCAGCAGACCGTTGAAACCATGGCTGGTGTTATGCGGAATCCGTCCAGAGGTGATCAGCGAGTGGTATTTCAGTTTCTAACAGCTGAAGGATGTTGACCAGTTGACATTCATCACAGAATACAGGCAGTGTATGTTGACAAAAGTGCGCCGAAGACAACAGTGAAGAACTGGAAACAGATATGTAAAGGACATGAGTTAAAGCAACAATATGCGCCTAACCTGGCCTCGGAAGATCTTTTGTTAACTCACATCCTTCTCTAAGCATCATTGTCCAGTTCTTCGCTGTTGTCTTCGACACACTTTTATCACCATACACTGCCTGCATTCTGTGATTAACGTGAACTGGTCGACGTCCTTCAGCTGTTAGAAATGAAATCACCTCTCGCTGATCAACGCTGGATGGATTTCGTATCACACCCGCCATGTTTTCAACGGTCTGTTGAGGAAACTATAAGTCGAAGGATAACGAAAATTTGGTAGTTGGTATGTGCTGTTCACACCAGAAGTGGCAACATCATACGTATGTTAACTTGTTGCAGTTTGTTGTTTCGTTTGAACACGCTTCATTTATATGACATGAGGCATGTAGGGTCATGTGCGCGGCCGATACATGTTGGTGATCATCGATCTCCACCACCTATTATCACCTGTCTTTTATCAGCTTAGCTGTTGATCAACCCCCAAGCCATTCCTTTAAGCTGCTTCATTCTTACCTTTGATTCGGCCGACCGTCACCGTGTTCTAACCCACCTCTTCTCATTACATGAACCAAAAACGATGATTGCCGTGTCCTGATTTTTACCATAAGCTGTCTGTGTTTCTGCTTCTTCGGGTACCACTTTGTTAGCCTTCCTTGCAGTCCATGGTGTTCTCAACAATGTTTTGTAAAACCATATTTTCGTTGCCTCCAGTGATCCCTGTGCTTGTCTTCTTATTGTCCATGACTTGCTGCCGGATGTCAGTAGTCAGTATTGGTTCCAATATAGTATCCGGAACTCTCTTAATTTTGTTTTGGTTCTTCTTCTGTGTGTGTTCTCAATCTTCCGCTACTGAGTCCTGAACAGGGCTTTGCAAGTAGCAAAATGTAGTCCGGAGAACGAAATGTGCGGTGTCACTAGTTTACAGCTCGACTGCGATATTTGCAACCTTTTGGTCTGACACATCCGTATTTAGCAGCGTGATTTTGGTGATACAGTTTTATTGCTTAAGATTTCCCTTATACTCTGGGTTTTGTCAAGGCTATTCTATTTATTTCATAATTGCGTCTCCCATCAGATATGTGGATACCCATGTATTTAACCTTTGGCGTGCCTTCGTCCAACCAATTTTGACACATTCGGCCTACAAATTGGAAATTGGAGAACAAATTTTGTTTATGGTTGGAGACCCTACCATTAACCAATTTTTTTAATGCTGACTACGTCACGTCCATTTACACAGGTTTTTTTGCCGATAAAAGTATTGTATGTTAGATTACAAATGAATTTAATACGATTTATCTTATTGTGCGAATTGGAGCCGGTCAACTATTTTGACAAAGACAAAGTAGGTTGTTGGGAAAGATCATTATCAGGTAGATCTGTTTATTTTGTTTGTTTAGATATAATAACTACGTTTGAATTGGAAACTAACAGTTGTGTCGATATTGTAAACACAGCATCGATATGTTGTTGTGGTTTCCATGGTTTTCTATCGGAGTGACTAGGCCTAGTGGTCGAGTCAAAATTTTTCCGAGATTTTCATAAATTTTCAACTTTATCTTTTTGTATCTCAGAAACTAACAAACACACAACAAAAACACCCACAAGTTTTTGATTCAATTGTCTCAACACACAAGAAAATCATATTTATTGACAAACAAACATACAAAAGTTACAAATTTTGAAAGTCGACTACCATAGTGAGATATAAAGTTAATTTGCGCAAATTTTTGTTAATAAAAAGGTGGCGTGCTGAAGGTTAAATGTGTACTTGTTTTAGTTCTGTCTTGTTAACCTTGATACAGAATTTGAGCGAGTTGGGTTTTTTTGTTACTACCATTACTTCTGATTTCTTTTGATTTAAGTTGAGACCTTTATTTCTGCTATGTTGACCATTTCTTGCAAGTGTTATTATTCTGTTCACCAATTGATATTCTGGCATTGCTTCTATGGATCGCAAGATAAATTTGCCTTCAGTCGACAGCACAAATCCTTAGATTCTCTCTGCTGTTTGTGTTTATTTAGGATGTTCTCAAATTTAAAATTGGACCATAATTTACCCAGCTAGCATTCTTAACTTTTTTATACTGGTTTAGAAGAATGATGAAAAGCTGACTTATTTTGTGATGTGAAAAAACAATGTATGTGCATCAGAGGTTAAAAACAGCTGGTGTTTTCATAATTTTGTATGAGATTGTTTACATGTATTAAAATTATATTTGTGTGTGCAATTTCCAGGTCTGGATGGACTGTCTGAACGTTGTGCAGAGTACAAGAAGGGAGGGTGTGGCTTTGCCAAGTGGCGCTGCGTCCTGAAGATCTCAGAGCACACTCCCTCTTATCAGGCTATGATTGAAAATGCTAATGTGCTTGCGCGCTATGCCAGCATCTGTCAACAGGTAGGATCAGTCATCTTATCTGTCAGCAAGCAGGGTCAGTCATCTCATCTGTCAAGTGGTGGGGTCAGTCATCTCATCTGTCAAGTGGTGGGGTCAGTCATCTCATCTGACAGCAAGTAGGATCAGTCATCTCATCTGTTAAGTGGTGGGGTCAGTCATCTCATCTGTCAGCAAGTAGGATCAGTGATCTCATCTGTCACGTGGTGGGGTCAATCATCTCATCTGTCAGCAAGTAGGGTCAGTCATCTCATCTGTCAAGTGGTGGGGTCAGTCATCTCATCTCATCTGTAAAGTGGTGGGATCAGTCATCTCATCTGTCAAGTGGTGGGGTCAGTCATCTCATCTGTCAGCAAGTAGGTTCAGTCATCTCATCTGTCAGAAAGTAGGTTCAGTCATCTCATCTGTCAAGTGGTGGAGTCAAGTCATCTCATCTGTCAAGTGGGAGGGTCAGTCATCTCATCTGTCAAGTGGGAGGGTCAGTCATCTCATCTGTCAAGTGGTAGGGTCAGTCATCTCATCTGTCAAGTGGTAGGGTCAGTCATCTCATCTGTCAACTGGTGGGGTCAGTCATCTCATCTGTCAAGTAGTGGGGTCAGTCATCTCATCTGTCAAGTGGTGGGGTCAGTCATCTCATCTGTCAAGTGGTGGGGTCAGTCATCTCATCTGTCAGCAAGTAGGTTCAGTCATCTCATCTGTCAGAAAGTAGGTTCAGTCATCTCATCTGTCAAGTGGTAGGGTCAGTCATCTCATCTGTCAAGTGGGAGGGTCAGTCATCTCATCTGTCAGCAAGTATGGTCAGTCATCTCATCTGTCAAGTGGTAGGGTCAGTCATCTGTCAGCAAGTATCCAATAAGTCAATATGTTTGTGCTGTTTTTCAACACTATCAACTTCAACTTCTTGTATCTCAGAGCTCACATACACACAACAAAAACAGTAACACCAAGTTCTTTATTCATTTATTTTTCTCTACACACAAATATATCATAGCTTTAATTTCATCACACTCAATAATAGGATAATCTTACGGTCAGAGTGAAAAAAAGAAATTGATTAAAATTTATCTTTCAAACTAAACCAGTGGTGTTTCTTGCTTACATCTACCATGACAAAAGTGTCTGGTCTGTTTTTAAATTCAAGTACCCGTGTGTTCAACGGGTGACTATGCTCTAGAATATGTTATCACTGCCAAGTGCCCGTCAGAAGTAAAGCGGACGTTTTTTTGTGGCTTGAAAAACCGTTGCACGTGTGATAAAGGTTAAGGATTGATGTAATAGAATTCAGTGAATGTAATTCAATTCACATGAATTGCAGTTTATGACAATTAATAAAAAATGTGTATTTCTTTTTATTTCTGCAGAATGGATTAGTTCCTATTGTAGAACCTGAGGTGCTGCCTGACGGAAACCATGACCTTGAAACCGCACAGAGAGTGACAGAAGAGGTGAGGGATTTGTCTTTTTGCAGTAATCTCCACATGGGGTCTTAGTCGTCCTGTACTTATCTTTTTGCAGTAATCTCCACATGGAGTCTTAGTCGTCCTGTACTTCTACAGTGGCAGATGCCCCACTGAAGGCCCCAGCTCTGGAATGAGCTGGATGTAGTCGGCAGGAGGATTTCTTGCTCAGTGGGCTAGGCTCTGTGGTCGGGAGGAGGATTTCTTGCTCAGTGGACTAGGCTCTGTGGTCGGGAGGAGGATTTTTTGCTCAGTGGGCTAGGCTCTGTGGTCGGGAGGAGGATTTCTTGCTCAGTGGGCTAGGCTCTGTGGTCGGCAGGAGGATTTCTTGCTCAGTGGGCTAGGCTCTGTAGTCGGGAGGAGGATTTCTTGCTCAGTGGGCTAGGCTCTGTGTGGTCGGGAGGAAGATTTCTTGCTCTGTGGTCGGGAGGAGGATTTCTTGCTCAGTGGGCTAGGCTCTGTGGTCGGGAGAAGGATTTCTTGCTCAGTGGGCTAGGTTCTGTAGTCGGAAGGAGGATTTCTTGTTAGCGGGCTAGGCTCAAGTAGCTTATTACTCTGCTGCAAATTATGAAAAGTGGATCGGAAGGGGTAAACCAACTTTTGAGTTCATCTTAATAGACTCAAACACTAGAGAAAAGAAGACAAAAAAATCTGCTAGATGCCATCTATGCTGCTCTAAAAAAAAACAACTCACCTAATCATGGCCAGTGTTAAGTCATGTCACACAGTTAGTCGTCTTTTACAAGATGCTCTCTGTGGGGTAGTGGTGCTATTCTTGTCCTTGTCATAGAAAAGGACCTCGGCGGATGACTCCACATGGAATGGGCAGTTAACCTTTAGCATGCTACATTTTTTTTGTGCAGCTTTGTTTTGCTATGGTAGTTGACTTTTCAAAGCTTTTAACTTTTCTGTTTGTTGGTCAATAAATATAATTTTCTTGTGTGTAGAGACAAAATTGAATGAAGAACTTGTTAGTGTTATTGTTTTTGTTGTGTTTGTTAGTTTTTGAGATACAAGAAGATGGTGAATATTTTCTGGAAAAAAAATATTTGGACTAGACAGCTAGGCCCAGTCGCTTCGATAGAAATCCATGGAAACCAGAACTTTTCGATACTGTGTTTATAATATCAACACAGCTGTTAGTTTCCAATTCAAACGTAATTACATCTAAACAACAAAATAAACAGGTCTATTTGATGAAAATCTTTCCCGACAACCTTTGTCTTTCTAAAAAATTTGGGCAGGCTCCAATCCGCCGATATAAGAAAATAAATTGTTCATAATCCATTTGTAATCTAACATACAATACTTTTACCTGCAAAAAAAACCTGTGTAGATGGACATGACATATTCAGTATTTAAGAAAATGGCTATGAATCTCTGTCCCAAACAAAATTTGGGGGTTTTAAAATTTCCAATTTGTAGGCTGAGTGTGTCAAAATTTGTTTGACAGCTTCTTGTTAAAAGTTAAACATTATTTTGGGTGGAAGAAGAATTAGTGAATGAGATAACAGTCAGCGTTTCATAGTATCTGCTTGCATCCGGTTTAGTGAACCATCTAGCTGCTTGCATCTGGTTCAGTGAACTGTAACTGGCCAAGATACTATTATGTCTCCAAGTGGCGACCCTGGAAATAGACTGCAACCATGCAGCCTGACTAAGATATATATGGGATCGAAGAGGGAAGCCAAAGCCGATCCCATAAAGTGGGCTGAAATTTGATCAACAGTCACAGAATACATAGCCTAACTGTAAACCATGACATCACCACAAACGTCTTTTTCAGCGCAAAAGAATAATGAAGACACCAAAATTTATCTTCATATTTTATTGCTCTAAATGTTTTTGGTAGCTTTTCTTCTTTACAAAATGTTTTGTTCCGAATTTAAAATTGTATACTATATTAAGTTTTTGTTGTTGTTGTTCGCCTTATTTCTATATTTCCCAAAGCGCGGGCGTTGTACTATGTTTTTATTTTGCGCCTATCAGACCAGTGCATCTGACTTCGGCATGCATTTTGTGTAAGGATCAGCTTCGTCCTGCATTTTCTAAGGGTTTGCTTCCCAGTGGTAATGGTCGGTGCTGTGATTAGGGAGCGAACCCAGCACCTTCGGATTGTGAGCAGTGTCACTTATATAAGTAAGTTCACTTTGCGCGTTCCAGTTGTACTTATTAACTTTATCTTTCATTCTCAAATTTATATTTCCATCATAAAACTATCTAGTCTTACATGGGGTTCGTCTCCATAGTTTATCCCTCAAATGTCTATTTCTATCATAAGACTGGAAGTCTGTCTTAGATTTGACTCGTCTTCAATACAGTTGATTCATAAAATATCTTTTTCTCTCATAAGGCTGGAAGTCTGTCTCAGGGTTTCACTCATCTCCATACAGTTGATCCCTCAAATAACATCTATTTCCTTCATAAGGCTGGAAGTCTGTCTCAGGGTTTCACTCATCTCCATACAGTTGATCCCTCAAATAACATCTATTTCCTTCATAAGGCTGGAAGTCTGTCTCAGGGTTTCACTCATCTCCATACAGTTGATCCCTCAAATAACATCTATTTCCTTCATAAGGCTTGAAGTCTGTCTCAGGGTTTCACTCATCTCCATACAGTTGATTCCTCAAATAACATCTATTTCCTTCATAAGGCTGGAAGTCTGTCTCAGGGTTTCACTCATCTCCATACAGTTGATTCCTCAAATAACATCTATTTCCTTCATAAGACTGGAAGTCTGTCTCAGGGTTTCACTCATCTCCATACAGTTGATTCCTCAAATAACATCTAATTCCTTCATAAGACTGGCAGTCTCAGGCTAGACATCTCCAGGTATGACTCATCTCCGTTCATTTGATCCCTCAAATATGCTGGTTGTGCTGATTGCATTTTTTAAAACCATGAATGGCTTCTATTGGCAGACTTCAAAGAGCCTGGTGTGAACATCAATGCCATCCCCTGCAGAGACACACTAGACATCTTGCATACAGTATTCAAGAATAAACGATCCGGCATTCTTTCTCTTGGTTTAATTCTATTGCATGGCAGTGCACGTCCACATACAACGAACTGAAAAGGTCAGCGCGGAAAAGGTGGGAAGTCTATAGCTCCGATCTGTCACCATGTGACTATCATTTGTTTGACTCTTTAAAAAGGTCAAAAGTGACAACGTTTCAACTTTGATGCAGATGTCATGGCTTCGTTGACCAAATGGTTCAATGAATAACCAAAGTCATTTTTCACGGACGGCATTCCATATCTACCCAAGCTGTAGAATGCGTATCTGGATGTCTTTGGCGACTTTTTCTAATGAACCCCAGTGCATGCTTGCTTCATAGCAATTGCTTTGTTTAATTCTACCACACCTGCTGATGTTTTATTCATACGAGTATGTTTGTAATAAATCCACTGGGGCGGATTTAATATAAACGTGTCTCGTATATCAAATTTGCATAGACCATTTATTTAATTATTAATTAGATCTTTTCATTATCCAGTTCTAATCATGCTTGTAACATTCTGGACAGGTGTTGGCATACCAGTACAAAGCATTGGCTGACCATCACGTTTTCTTGGAAGGAACCCTTCTCAAGCCAAACATGGTGACCGCTGGTCAGGGATGCACTAAGAAATACACTTCCCAAGACATTGCCAGAGCAACTGTGGAAGCTTTGAACAGAACAGTACCTCCAGCTGTTGCAGGTATTAATCACATCTGTTTGGCAGGTGTCTGAACCTTGCTTTCCAGTTTACAAAATGACGTCTATTTCCTGTATCTGCATAATTTTTTTCAGCAGTTCTGCCCCGACGTGGTTGTTGATTTTGAGAACCTAATTATTTTTTGTGTGTGTTCAGAGACATATTTTAACTCATAAAAGCCATAAGAAAGCTGCCAGCTTTCTTCCTGGTGTCCGCTTGATGTCAGAAAAATGGTCATATTGAACAAAATTTAACAAATTTTGTTCAGTGTTTCTAAATTTTAAATGACATTGCATGGTAAGAGAAGTAACTCTTATATTTTTCTTTCAATTGTAAAAGCTTCGACGTGCATTGCAAGGAAAATCAAAGTTGGAAAACATTTTGTCATTTTTCAAGTCAGTTATCACAAAAATGTGTAGCGAACCTAGCACTTCAAGATTGTCTAATAGTAGATTACTTTTATCTGTAGAAAAGGCTAGGGAGTTGTGTACTCTAAATGAATTTTTCTGATGTTGAATCGGAGTTAGACATAGAATATATTATTATTCAACCTATGCAGTCTACTGAATCTGGTGCTGAAGATAAGCGGGGCATTGTCACAGCTAGGGCCTAGTGCTGTTAAAAGACAAGCATTAACTGCACCATCAACAGAAAAATGAAGATGCAATATTTCTAAAGCAAATTCTAGAAAACACGATAGCGAATGGGTTTCAATACCAAATTCCATCACCACTACTGACTGACTGAGACCCAGAACTCATTCAGATTGCTGCCAAAATGTCGTCGACCATGTGGAATGAATGAAGACCTGCAACTCACTGACATATCAACTCGATTTGATTTGCTAAAAAAAAAAATGTTCTTATAGATATTATTCATATGTGAATTACTGTTATTCTGAAATACACTAAACAAATCTGCATTACATTTCAGTTGTTAATTATGGATTGGTGAAATTTTTGTATGTGAAAAAACTTATTACAAAAAATGATATAATTATTAACATTTACTTGCAATATTTTATTAAATTCTACAAGACCATTATATTTTTACTGCATATTCCTTAATTTTCCTTTAATTTGATATATAACATGTTTGTCTTCCTTGTGAAATAATTAAAGAAAAGTTGTTTTATTATACATTATTGCCTTTGAGAGTTAATAAAGAACTTGTTGGTATTATTGTGTGTGTTAGTTTCTGAGATACAAGAAGATGGTGATAGTGGTGAAAAATAGCACAAATATATTACCAGGCTAGAGGAAAAAAAATCATGAAGAAAAAAAATGTACCAATGCTACTATCGATTTTTGTCGTAATGACTATATCTGTCACTTCAACTATAAACGTAATTATTGTATCTACATAAACAAATTAAATAGATCTACCTCAGAAAAATCTGTTGCAGAAACTTAACTCACCCAGTCTCAATAAATGTGGAATCTTCAAATCCAAGTGAAAAACAGAACTCCTTTCCAAAATCTAAAACAAATGTCAAAATTGCCATTGTTTTCGTCTAACAATTCATGACGGAAGTTGGAACTTTCTACAATTAAAAGAGTGGTATATTCAGCCGTTTCTTTGGCATTAACCCAGTAGTTTATATGCGATGACCCCTAAAGCTACCGACGTGCAGCGCCAGTGGAAAGCAGCCAAATTGTCGTTAGAACGGAAAGGTTAAACCTCTTTATGAAAATCCACCTTCCGGGTTAAAATCACATCACGATTCATTTACAAAGTCAGCATTCCGGGTTAAAATCACGTGACGCTAGGTTTACAAAGGCAGCATTCCAGGTTAAAATCACGTCACGCTTGGTTTGACAGACTAGGCATAAGTTTTTCCCATTGTGTAACCGCTTATCCCCAGTCAATCCAACTACAAATGGTACTGGTAAAGTCTGGAAAATGAGCTATAGTTCATGATCTATTATCAGCACATTTGACAATGTAAAGGACAGCACATAAGGGTGTGACCAGGTGCAATAAAGTTGGTTCTGTGAGGCATTTTCCATTTTGGAAATGCGAATTTGTTGGTTTTCATATTGTAAATAAAAATTTGTTAGTTTTTATTTGCAAATACAAATTTGTTTAGATTTCATTTTGTAAATACAAATTTGTATCATCACAGCACCGACCGTTACCCCAGGGTACCCGACCCTTACATAAAATGCATGCTGAAGTTGGATGCATAGGGCTGACAAGTGCAAAACAAAAACCACAGTGCAGCGCACACCGTCCTGGGGAATAGAGAAGAGAATAAGGCAAACGCAAATATTTAAAAAGTTTGTAGATACAAATTTGTTATATTTGTAATATTAAAATGTTATAGTTACAAATAAAAGTATTGTTATTCTTTCAGGTATCACCTTCCTGTCCGGTGGACAATCCGAGGAAGACGCAACGATCAACTTGAATGCCATCAACCAATACGATGGTCGTAAACCTTGGCCCTTGACCTTTTCCTATGGCCGTGCTCTGCAAGCCAGTGTGATCAAAGCCTGGGGAGGCAAGGACGAGAACATCAAGGCCGCACAGGCTGAGTTGTTGAAACGAGCTCAGGTAAGTAAACGTCTCGTCATCCGCAACATGGATTCACTACAGTGAGCCCATCACAAGTGAAGATAACTACATTATCAGACAGTTTTGTCTTGATGCGCTTGTAACTTGCGCTGTATTTGAATTATAGTGAGGAAGAAGCCTCACTCTCTGATCCCGGGCTTACCTTGGACTAGTGGCAAGACATAAGTCAAGACGACTGAAGGTAACTCAGGATGCAGACACTCTGCTTCCACCTCCCTTGAGAGCAGGGGTTGCTTGAAACTGGCGGGATTTGAATGCCCGCCGCTTCCGTTCATCGCTTTTACAGGTGAGTGCCTTACCTCTCAACCACAGCGACTCCCAAAGTTGGTATACTTGCAGGGGGTCTGCGACACAAGCATTTGTGTAATATTGCACTATTGGTTTTTATATAACACTGTTTTACATGAGCTTGCCTGTCTCATGAACAACCCTCTATAGTTGCCTGTTGATATTTAAGTGCAGAGTAGCACTGTCTATCACAGAGTAATATTTTAGCATTAATGTAAACCTCCATTAACGAAAAGTACTGTTTTAAAAAGTTTATTACTGTAGAATTAAGTAATAAAGAGTAATATTATGCTTTACCACTCGAACATCACTACAAAGCGACGACGGCAGCCAAAATCTCGCTGCGAAGGTCGTTGTACATGATTAACAATGTTCTTGCATATCGACAGCCGTTTAATCAAATTTAAAACCGAAGGGCCAAATAGAAATAGCCTGAACAATACTGCTCTTTTGATTGTAGAAAGTACCGTAATGTGTTGTTGGAGACAAACAATGGTGATTTTGACATCTGTTTTAGATGTTCGGAAATGATTCCTTATGTTTTTCGCTTGGATTTGAAAATTACCCATTGTTGAGAATGGGGGAGTTCAGTTTTTGCAACAGATTTTTCTTGGGTAGATTTGTTTAGATAGTTTATGTAGATAAAATAATTACGAAAGTGACATTACGACAAACATTAGTAATCGGTTGTCTGTGAATTATTAATTTTTTCCCCCAACCAAGCGATGCCGAAAGCGGGCGTGTCTAAATGTTTGTTCTGTTTTTCAACACTATCACCGTCATCTTCTATTATCTCAGAAACAAACACACACAGCAAAAACAGTAACACTAACAAGTTCTTTATTCATTTATTTCTCTACTGACAAAGAAATATCAATAGACAGTCAAATAAAAATGTTACAGGATCTCAAAGTCAACAACCATTGTTACAACGGATGTGCTGAAAAATATTGTAGCTGCAGGGGAAATTGCGTACATTTTTAATGTAAGGCTTTAACTTTTAGCACACCCTTGTCGGAGACAGCCTGGACCAACTTGGCCTACAAAATTGGAATTTAAAAAAAAAAAAAATTTTTTTGCTCAAAGCCATAAAAAATGCTGAATGCGTCACCATCTACACACAATATTTTGCCGGTAAAAGTATCATATTTTAGATTACAAAGGGATTTTGAAAAATTTTTCTTCTAATACGCCGATTGGGGCAAGCCAACTTTTTTGCTAAAGGTGAAGTAGGTTGTTGGGAAAGATCTTTATTGAGTAAACCTGTTTATTTTGTTTGTTTATATGAAAGAACTATGTTTAAATTGGAAACTAACAGTTGTATCGACATTCTTGTGGTTTCCATGGTTTTCTATCGGAGCGACTAGGCCTAGTGGTCGAGTTAAAGTTTTGTTCGGGTTTTCCATAAATTTTCGACTTCATCTTTTTGTATCTCAGAAACTAACAAACACACAACAAAAACACCCACAAGTTCTTGATTCAATTGATTCTAAAACAAGAAAATCATATTTATTGACAAACAAACAGAAAAGTTACAAATTTTGAAAGTTGACTACGAAAGCGAGATATAAAGTGAATCTTCAAATCCAAGCGAAAAACATTTATAATTTCCAAACGCAGAAAACTAAGTCGGAAGTCTCAACAATTTAAAAAGTAGTTAACCTTAGACTATTTATACATAGCCGTTCGTTTTTAACCTTTACCCAACCCCGTTCGTTTTTAACCTTTACCCAACGCCATTCGTTTTAAATTTTGATTAGAGCGGCTGCCGCTATGCAAGGACAACGGAATTAGCACTAAATCAACCTGTGCTCGATTTCTTTGCGTCCGCCTCTTTGGGGGCAACGCTTGAGTGGTAAATGTTAACAGGACTGGTTAAATGAAGCTATAAAAAGTTAACCCTCGTGCTAGCATCATGAGTGTTCCATGTGTTCTTGGTGCAAGCATCATGAATTGTTCCATGTGTTCTTGGTGCTAGCATCATGAATTGTTCCATGTGTTCTTGGTGCAAGCATCATGAGTTGTTCCATGTGTTCTTGGTGCTAGCATCATGAGTTGTTCCATGTGTTCTTGGTGCTAGCATCATAAGTTGTTCCATGTGTTCTTGGTGCTAGCATCATGAGTTGTTCCATGTGTTCTTGGTGCTAGCATCATGAGTTGTTCCATGTGTTCTTGGTGCTAGCATCATGAGTTGTTCCATGTGTTAGTTGTTTCATGTGTTCTTGGTGCTAGCATCATGAATTGTTCCATGTGTTCTTGGTGCTAGCATCATCGGTTGTTGCATGTGTTCGTGGTGCTAGGATCATGGGTTGTTCCTTGTGTTCGTGGTGCTAGCATCATAAGTTGTTCCATGTGTTCTTGGTGCTAGCACCATGAGTTGTTCCATGTGTTCTTGGTGCTAGCACCATGAGTTGTTCCATGTGTTCTTGGTGCTAGCACCATGAGTTGTTCCATGTGTTAGTTGTTCAATATGTTCTTGGTGCTAGCATCATGAGTTGTTCCATGTGTTAGTTGTTCAATATCTTCTTTGTGCTAGGATCATGATTTGTTCCATGTGTTCTGAGCGTTCTGATCTTTTTTAATGTCCAGGCCAATGGCGCTGCGGCTGTGGGGCAGTATGGAGGAGGACAAGCTGGAGCAGCCGGTGGCCAGTCTCTGTTCGTGGCCAACCATTCCTACTAGTTGACAACCATCTCCTGCAAGTCAACATTTTGTATAAGCTTACAATCAGCATGCAGATTTAGTTTTTGTGTATAGTGTGTGTTACTAATTTTGATTTTTAAAAAATAATTTGTTTTTATGTCCAACAGAAGTAACTATCCAAAGATTCACATGCATGACTTTTGACCGTTTTTACTCAAATTACAGGCTGAGACTTTTGACCGTATATACTTTTGATTACATGTCCAATACTTTCGACAATATTATTATAAGCCATGACTTATTTTGGAATCATTCTTGTTCGTTATGAAGCATAGAGCCAGCGATAACATGATGGCTGTGTTTTGTCGGAAGCCTGTGCCAACGTACTAGATGCAATCACCTAGTGCTCCAGTTTGTTTCACATGATGAGTTTGCTAGGTGCATGCACAGGCCTCTTTAGTTGCCGCTGCAACATGTCAAGGCTGTTGTAGTGGTTCTGCACATTGTTCCCAGAATCCACATGTTGTACTGCTGGATAATTCTGAATGATAGTCTATATTGACTTATTCAAGGGTCTGCAAATTTTGCCGGAATTTACGAATAGGTTGTTTATATCATTTCACCTTTGTATAACATTTTGTTAGTAAAAATGTCTTAGGAAATATCAGCAATGGGGATTGAGAAACAAATAGAATCATTGCTGAATAATATATACAATCACTAGATGTTCAATCCATACTGCCAAAACTTGAGAAAAAAGGTGTTGTCAGGAATATTGGGCAGGGGAGATAAATTTAAAATGTTAAATGAAAGATAACTTATAAAAAGTCATAGCTGATTTAGCTAAATAGATCAGTGCTACTGACATGGCTGATGAGGTAGTGCTGTGGGCCTTGTAAGAAAGAGGGCTACTTAAACTTGTGAAGAACCCAAAACAGCCCAAATTTTAAATTGTAACCAGGGTTGGGAACTCTTTTCAAGGATGACAACAAATATATTGGAGTGTATGGCTTCCCAGAATGACACCATCTGTGTCATGGTCACTGACCGTTTTGTGAATATAATTTAAATAATCTGTCCATACCCTTCGGTAATATTTATCCGCAGATTCACATAATTAGCTTAGCTGCTTTCTGTTAACTTGCTTGAATAGAGCCGAATGTTGATGTAAATACATTTTATACCTTTGCTTTGGAAGATTTGATGGCTATAGGGCATGTATTTGACAGGGTTTTAGCGACTTCACTAATCCTCGTACTGGTATATGGAAAGGAGGTATGTGTCCAAGTTATGATATATAATTATGGTAACGGTTGGAGTTAACAGATTGGGCCGAATCAGGGTAGGATATCTCGTGGCAAGAAGCATTATTTCAAAATTTATTTAAAGTGGTGCTCTTCTACCTGGTCAGTGTTAGCTGTCAGGTGGGCGGTAGCAGAATAATGGCGACCAGAGTGGTCTGCCGGGGTCTTTGTGTATGACAAGGACAAGAATAGCACCACTGCCCCACAGAGAGCATGTCGTAAGAGGGTACTAACTGTGTGACAGGGCATAACACCGGCCATGGTTAGGTGGTTTGTTTAGAGCAGCATAGATGGCGCTTAAAAGGCCGCAGGTCTACTTTGCTGTAGTGTTTGAGTCTATTAAGATGGACTCGCACATCAGTTAACCACCCTCCGCAGTGGAGTATTAAGCTGCTCGAGCCTAGCTCACTAAGCAGGAATCCCTTCTCCCGGCTACATCCAGCTCATACCAGAGCTGGGACCTGCACAGGGACATCTGCCCCTGTAGAAGTACAGGTCAACTAAGAACTATTACAACACAAGCTGAGGAAACTGGCAGAATACCAGCAAACCAACAAAAGTGCCAATTTGGAGAACTGGTTTATTTCCGTGGCAGCATACGGCTGTGAAACATGGACAGCTACCCAAAACCTCAAGAAAGGGAATTGAGTCCTTCAAGGTTACAGAATGTTACAGAAAGGTCCTATGGATATCGTGGACTGAAAAAAAAGAATACAGACGTTTGACAAGAGTTGGGCCTAGAAGAAAGCAGGACCAGACTCTAGAGAAGATTATTTAGAAAGGACTAGATGAGAATTGATGAAACAAAACTAGTTGAAGAATTCATGAGCGAGCAAAAGAAATAGATACCAAATTGTGGCTTGAAGAAATTATCTTCGTAGAATAAAATATTTATATTTTGGAATATGGTGATGAACAAAAATAATACCAAACACATTTTTTGGTATGGCAATAGACAAAAAGAATAATATAAAACACATTTTGGAATGGTGATGAACAAACTCATGAAACACATATTTTCATATTTCGCGATGAGACAACATAATATAAAACAATTTTTGTATGTGGTGATGAACAAAAATGTTAACTGAAAAAAAATGTTGTACGTTGTGAATGTTATTTGTTTAATAGTTGAAACATACAAGGAATGCTAAAGTGCAGATGTGCTGTTTTGATTTAATTAGGCCTTTATCAAAGACATGTTCTATGTCGTTTTAGGCAGAAATGTCTCTACAGATCTGTTTCATTAACTTGTAAAACTGTATTCGAACCTTCTTGCATTACAGCTATTGTGTTTATAGAGATTTGCAAGTCCATCAGCTACCATATTTGTAAAGATAATTTTTACCCAGCTGGTTTTTTTTTTACATTGCTGGTCAGTGTCTGTTGGACTCTGTTCAAAAGCTGCTTCATTTTTGTGTACTTCGATTGTTGGGACTTTTGACAGAATCTTATGTATTAGTGCGAGGTCAGCTGTTAAATGAAAGTTATTGTTAGTTTTAAAAAGCAAGTAAGTTGCACATACATCTGCCAGTCCATTCGGCTGTTATAAATTTGTTGGCAGGTGTGCCATGCCATAGGTTATTACTTTCCGTACATAAAGTGATGGTACGGAGAACAAACCCAGTGTCTGCCAAACTGAGAACGGCGGGATTAGTATCTGGTGTGTTGGGTTTGTGAAACAGAGAAAGTTTCACCCCTAGACCACGTTGCCTGCACTGTTAGTTATTGCTAGCAGATTTCATGAAATTAGATAACTCTTTCCAGTTAGCCCAATTTTCATGGCAAGGGCCACAACTTTGTATGTAAATTCATTGATATTAAACAAATTGAGCTAAAGTTATATAAAGATCTTAACTATCTGACATGAAGTATTGACATTTTACAAAATTTGAAGATTTCTATATAGGTCCTGTCACAATAATAATCATTTCTCGAGTCTTAAAATCTGATTTCCGTGACGATAAATGTAGCACGCTTGGAATTAAAATTGAGCATTCTCTAGATAGGCTGCCATCTTTAGGTCAGCCATAATATCTAAACATGGTCTGCAAAGCTAAATAACGAAACATCCATGAAATATACCAAATTGAATAGTAACTGTTTTCACATGATCGAAGCATGTCAGACCAGACTGGAAACAGTTTAAATAAAACTAAAGACATATATACCATATCAGTCTCTAACACTATCCCTGATGGTAGTATCTGCTACCTGGACACGTTTACTTTTCTTTTGGTTCGTTTTATTTACATTATCTTGACTATAAAACTTCCACATTTTTGATATTTTGGGGGTCAATATCTCAGCCATGTGCATATTTGACTAGACTTGTCATTTTGTTGAGAAGAGTTTGTCATGAAGCCTGCCATTTGTCCTGCTGATTACCTGAAAATGGTTGCCAAACCCATCCTGGCAAAATGTGCTGGCCTGTCTGTGAACCACTTTACCTTTATTTTGTTTATTGAAATGGACCCTGTGCTTGTTTCGCTGAATAGAAGACAATTTTGGAAACCATTTGTCGCAGCCCGCAACTGGCAAGGAAAGGAACCGGCCACAGCCGAACATCCTCATAGCCGAAGATGTAGCTTCTGGCATGTGACAATAGTTACCTGCCATTGATAACCTTTCTGCCTGGTGCAGTGTTTAAGATCTGATGTTCATTTCACTAATATTTAGAAATGTACTTACTTTTTATGTGTTGGTGTTTTCCATCTTACGTTTTACCATTGTGTGTTTTGTAGCAATATGTGGCTATATAATCCTTTCTAATCCATGAATATTTTGAGTTTTTGTTTGTGGCTTTACACCAATATTCACATTTCTGTGATAGGGTATGGATGGCTGCATTGACAAAGGAAGAGACATTTTGGTGGACATTGTAATAAGACGGGGAAAGGATGGGACATTTTGGTGGACATTGCAATAGTACTAGGATGTAAAAGGAGAGACATTTTGGTGGGCATTAATCGTACCAGAGCACCAAGGAAGAGACATTTTGGTGGACATTGCAATAAGACGGGGAAAGGATGGGACATTTTGGTGGACATTGCAATAGTACCGGGACATTTGTACTAGTTATGAATTTGGTCTTTGAATATTTATGTGTGCTGTAGAAATGTATTAAAATGTGGAAGATATTCCATTGTCGTCTTGACTTGTTTTTCACTTCTGAACGCAATTTATGTCTTAATGTTAACCTTTACTACTCTACATACAAAATGACTACGTAGCCGTTGGTTTTTAAATTTCATTTAAACGGCCGCCGCTACGCATGGGCAAAAGAAGTCAACCACCGACGTTCTGCGCGTCTCAATTTAATGACGGTCACTTTTCGCTGACTTTTAGTCGTTAAGGTTAAACTCATACACCACATCACGACACCCCCACAATATCACGCCAACCCCTCTCTGTCAGTGGCTTGTGCCTCCTCTAGTAGGAGATTGGTCCATTCTTTTATGTTGTCCTCCCATCTCTTTTTTGGAATGACCTTTTCAACGTCCGCCTTCCATGCAGGATCTCGATTATGTGGCCGCACCGAGTGAGTTTTTTGTATTTAGCCATTGCCATGAGGTCGTCAAAAGGCCACATTGCTGTTTTAATTCTTTCTCATATTTCTTCATTTGTAACTCGATCGTTGTATGTCACATACAAGTCTTAGAAGTATTCGGAAACATCTAATCTCCAAGGCCTGTATCCTCCACTGCAGGTCGGTCAGTTGTAATAGTCCATGTCTCACAAGCATAGAGGAATATTGACAGGACCATTGTATGCATTAATCTGACCTTCGAGCATATGGCTTGTAAGATTTTGAAAGTGTGCTATTCTTGTCAATACCTCATATGATCCTTCACTGACATTCGAGCCCAGATATTTAAAATGATTTACCAATTCTGAGTTCTTGGCCATTAGATATTACCCCACTGTCGGTCATTAATTTTGTCTTTCCATCATTAATGTCCATATCATAGTCATCGAGCCTTCTAATCTCCATACCATAGTCATCGAGACTTCTAATCTCCATACCATAGTCATCAAGCCTTCTAATCTCCATACCAGTCATCGAGCCTTCTAATCTCCATACCAAAGTCATCGAGCCTTCTAATCTCCATACCATAGTCATCGAGCCTTCTGATCTCCATAACAAAGTCATCGAGCCTTCTAATCTCCATACCATAGTCATCGAGCCTTCTAATCTCCATACCATAGTCATCGAGCCTTCTAATCTCCATACCATAGTCATCGAGCCTTCTAATCTCCATAACCATAGTCATCGATCCTTCTAATCTCCATACCATATTCATCGAGCCTTCTAATCTCCATACCATATTCATCGAGCCTTCTAATCTCCATACCATAGTCAACGAGCCTTCTAATCTCCATACCAGTCATCGAGCCTTCTAATCTCCATACCATAGTCATCGAGCCTTCTAATCTCCATACCATAGTCATCGAGCCTTCTAATCTCCATACCATAGTCATTGAGCCTTCTAATCTCCATACCATAGTCATTGAGCCTTCTAATCTCCATACCATAGTCATCGAACCTTCTAATCTTCATACCATAGTCATCGAGCCTTCTAATCTCCATACCATAGTCATAGAACCTTCTAATCTCCATACCATAATCATCGAGCCTTCTAACCCATTTCATGAGTTCCGCTTCTGTGCCAGCCATCTGCAAAATGAAGATTGGTAATCGTTCTGTCCCCTATCTTGACAGAACAAACATAATTCAAGTGCCTCACTCATAATTCCCTCAAGACAAGTGTTGGGAGATTGTACAACCCTGTTTCACGGAACTGAGACGCTATTCCACTCAGACACAACATATTGGCCAAGACGTCACATAAGGGTCAGGTACATGGAAACAGGCTGCTTTCAAGGTAGCCTGGCTGACGAGATGTGGATCGAAGTGATCCTCGTAGTAGTGAACCAGTCCCCTCGTCTCCCATTGACTTAGCTGTGATCTATTTAACTTTGGTAAAGGTTCACAGAAATAGCTCGTTAAATACAAAACTGTTCATATTAGGGATGTTCAAATCAAACCGGGACATTTTGTTCTAGTTCTAACTGAATGGGTTATAGTTCTACCTGAATGGGTTATAGTGTGCTGGAACAACTATCATTGCGTTCTCCTTATTTTCTCTAATCCCCAAGGTGCTGTGCGTTGCAATGTGGTTTTTATTTTGTGCCTGTCGGCCCAGTGCATCCGACTTCAGCATGCATTTTATGTAAGGGTCTGCTTCCTCCTGCATTTAAGGGTTTCCTTCCCCGGGGTAATGGCCGGTGCTGTGATGGGAATCGAACCCAGCACCTTTGGATTGTGAGCCATGTCACTTATACACTACCCCACACCGTCCCCACAAATGGAGGTGAACATTTGTGTATGAGGGATTTTATTTGCAAAATCATTTTTCTGCCACGCACATTATTCAACTCTAAACCAATATACGAATAACGTAATGACTTTCAATTGACGGTAATCCACAGGAGATGTTCTGAAAGTTACGCCTAATTTGGTGCAGTTGTTTTCACAGTATTCACATTTTACCGAAGGCACGTGATGTTGAAAATTTGCTCAAAAATGAAAGGATCTTGTACCTTTACTAAATTATTAAACTTAACTACCATTCCAGGTGTAGAGATCGCCGCTGCATTCACTGTTCGGCTTGCCGTTCAGGAGTTGTCATGCCAATAACCTTTCGAATATTATTGTGTCCCCAGCAGCACCTTCATAAGGGGCCCTTTGTTTCTTACAGAGCCGATTACCTGACGGTATAACTTTACGGGCAGATTGAGCTCATTAGCCTTGGTTGGCAGCCAATATAAAAGAAGGTAAACTCTGACTCTATGCCCAGGTAGACGAAGGTCGTTAGCCTATTCAGGCAGTTCGCCTAGGAGAGGAGGAACTCTGATTTTAAACCAATTCCCAGAGAGTGCTGGCTAGTCTTGGGACGATGAGAATATCATCGGATGTCTCGAGTAACTAGCATCTGCGGACGACTCCACTGCCTTGTGGAAACCTCAGGAGAGGGTAGAGCTACGGGAGTAAACCCAGACAGAAAATCCGGAGTGGTAGCACCTAAAGCAAATGGTTTCAAAATTGCGAACTCATTCCGGTAGCTCCTGCAGCTGCTCTGGTGCCTAATCGTCATGCTTTGCATTCCTTTGGATTACACCAGCGAGGCTGAGAGAGAGATCCTGCAGTTTGGTCAGCCCAGGGTCTACATATTCAGCGCCCAGGCTTGTGCACTGAGAGGCTACTCACAGGGTGCCACGCACATGGTCTGCTAAGACTTGAGACGCCTATGAATGAACTACCATTGCTTGAGAAAAACAACGGCTCCGCCCCTGCGTCAGTAGATTGTTTCACTTTCATTGCTCGACTTGAAATATTTCTATCAGAACGATCAATATCTCCATCACTACTCAGGTCAGGTCATCCCGTAACCGGTGAGGTCGTTGGGGCACACATGAAGACATCCTCACAACCCCACGCCACCCCTCTCTGTCAGATGCCGCTGTCGGTGACTCGTCTGGTCGGAGACTGGTCCATTCTTTTATGTTGTCCTCCCATCTCTTTTTGGGACGGCCTCTTCGTCGTCTGCCATGCACCTTCCCGTGCAGGATTGTGTTTGCAAGACCACTTGATCTCGATATGTGACCGTACCAAGCGAGTTTCCTTCTTTTGACAGTTGCCAAGAGATCTTCAAAAGGCCCTATTGCCGGTGTAATTCTATCTCGTATTTCCTCGTTTGTAACTCGATCTTTGTACGTGACGTTTAAAAGTTTTCGGAAACATCTCATATCCAAGGCCTGTATCCTTCGTTGAAGGTCAGCTGTAACTGTCCATGTCTCACAAGCATAGAGGAATATTGACAGGACCAGTGTACGCATTAATCTGATTTTCGTGCTTAGTGCTAACTGTTTAGCTTGCCAGATTTTGTTAAGCCGTGCAAGCGCCGCTATTGTCTGTGCTATTCTGGACAACACTTCACATTTTGATCCTTCGTAACTGACAATCAACTCAAGATATTTAAAACGGTCAACCACTTCGAGTTCCTGACCGTTAGCTACTACTGTTAGCAATAATATAACCTTATCTATTACCGAGCTTGTACTGTAAACGCTCTTATTTGGTTTGCAGGGGCATGGACTTGATTCAAGGTTGCCCTCTCCTGAAAAATGTTTGCTATCCTACGAAAATAATAATTTTTTTAAATGAAACCCACACTAACTCTTCTGGAAATGAAAAATACAAAATCTGGACTTCTGTAAATAACTAAAAAATTTAAAAAAAAACTAGGAATGGGAAACACAGCTGCAAAAGCTGATACAGGGACTCCTAGGTTTTCTGGAAAAAGCCGGATGCTGATACATCGGTGCATGGCAGTGAATGAGTTTAACAAAGATTGTATGCAAGATTTGAAGTATCATTGATTGAACTAAAACTAGGATAATTATCCGAACAAATGTTTGAGCTAAAACTGGGATAATTATGCAAACAAAGGTGTGAGCTAAAACTGGGATAATTATCCAAACAAATGTGTGAGCTAAAACTGGAATAATTATCCAAACAAATGTGTGAGCTAAAACTGAGATAATTATCCAAACAAATGTGTGAGCTAAAACTGGGATAATTATCCAAACAAATGTGTGAGCTAAAACTGGGATAATTATCCAAACAAATGTGTGAGCTAAAACTGGAATAATTATTCAAACAAATGTGTGAGCTAAAACTTGGATAATTATCCAAACAAATGTGTGAGCTAAAACTGGAATAATTATTCAAACAAATGTGTGAGTTAAAACTGAGATAATTATCCAAACAAATGTGTGAGCTAAAACTGGAATAATTATCCAAACAAATGTGTGAGCTAAAACTGAGATAATTATCCAAACAAATGTGTGAGCTAAAACTGGAATAATTATCCAAACAAATGTATGAGCTAAAACTGGAATAATTATCCAAACAAATGTGTGAGCTAAAACTGGGATAATTATCCAAACAAATGTGTGAGCTAAAACTGGAATAATTATCCAAACAAATGTGTGAGCTAAAACTGGAATAATTATCCAAACAAATGTGTGAGCTAAAAGTTGAATAATTATCCAAACAAATGTGTGAGCTAAAACTAGGATAATTATCCAAACAAATGTGTGAGCTAAAACTAGGATAATTATCCAAACAAATGTGTGAGCTAAAACTGGAATAATTATCCAAACAAATGTGTGAGCTAAAAGTTGAATAATTATCCAAACAAATGTGTGAACTAAAACTGAGATAATTATCCAAACAAATGTGTGAGCTAAAACTGGAATAATTATCCAAACAAATGTGTGAGCTAAAACTGAGATAATTATCCAAACAAATGTGTGAGCTAAAACTGGAATAATTATCCAAACAAATGTATGAGCTAAAACTGGAATAATTATCCAAACAAATGTGTGAGCTAAAACTGGGATAATTATCCAAACAAATGTGTGAGCTAAAACTGGGATAATTATCCAAACAAATGTGTGAGCTAAAACTGGAATAATTATCCAAACAAATGTGTGAGCTAAAACTGGAATAATTATCCAAACAAATGTGTGAGCTAAAAGTTGAATAATTATCCAAACAAATGTGTGAGCTAAAACTAGGATAATTATCCAAACAAATGTGTGAGCTAAAACTGGAATAAATATCCAAACAAATGTGTGAGCTAAAAGTTGAATAATTATCCAAACAAATGTGTGAACTAAAACTGAGATAATTATCCAAACAAATGTTCGAGCTAAAACTGGAATAATTATCCAAACAAATGTGTGAGCTAAAACTAGGATAATTATCCAAACAAATGTTTACGGAACTACCAGTAATAGTTTACCATCGCAAGCGAAGATTTCGACAGCATCAGACTAGTGCTGAGAAATGTGTTCTCATCTGGTTATAGAGACCAATGCCGGTATACCATAAATAACTGCCACAAGAGGGACTCATGTGTGGAGTCAGTTGTGTTGGATTTGCACTTTAGGGCGTTCTACTCTCTGATCCTCGACAATCGAGTTTCACTCTTCGATCTGAACTTCTTTGATCATCCTAGTGGGCCTTGTGAAACGGTTCTCTGCAACCAACTCGCAGGAGGTGACATCAATGTTGGAGCTTTTCCAAGATATTGATGACAGACGCCTCAGTTACCTTCGATTTGCCAATGACAGAGGCAGCAGAAGCCAACTAAATGATGAAGCTACTCGATGGAAAAGGCAAGAAGCGGGCCTGGAAATGGATATCTCAAGACCAAGGTGTTGCGCACTCGTTTTCACCAATTGTAATCAAGTCTTCCTTGACGAGGTACGATTAGAGGATGTCAATGAGGACATCTATCTTGGGCACCTCCTCAATATGGAGAATGACCTGAACCAACAAGATGTCGCAGCGAGGGCTGTTCATGAACACGGTCCTGAACGGTTTCCTAGACACCAGCCTCTCACATTACTTCCCCTTTGCTTCCTGTGATATGGTACGGTGCTGAAACATGGACACTAACAAAATCACTGGATGACAAATTGAGAGGTACCCAGGCCTCGCTTTAGAGATGCTTGGTCGGAATCATTCTCCGAAACCTACGTATGAGAAATCCCCACAATTCTGACATACGGCGACTGTTCTTGGTGACTGATGCAGTAATCTTTGCAGACAAGGTGAAACATAGATGGGCAGGCATATGTTGCGACGAAACGATGGTCGATGGAGCACGGTGACAGCAATCTGGTACCCCCAAGGTGAAAAGTGACTGCGGGAAAGACTTCCAATACGTTGGTCAGACTCCATTGCTGTACACAACAACATCAGAGATGCCCCTGGATGAGTAATTTCCACGTACTAAACTGTCATGGCCCAAGACAGGGTCCGCTAGAGACGAAGTTGAGATCCGCAGCAACACAGAGGAACGGATCATCAGGATCTTCAATATGCTATGTTTGATGAGCGATTTCTCCAAACGTGTAAAGTTTTCTTTTTAATTGATAATTTCCAATGCGATTTCCTATCACCAGTCCCGTAACCTAAAAGGTCATTGAAAGGGACCTGGTGTCCCACCAATACTACAGATTCTTGGACCAGTTCCAGCCACTCTACTAGGTTTTGTGCCAGGATATTTGTCCCAGATATGGATCTTCCCATCAGCTCTTTGATGTTGTCTTCCCATCTCTTTTTCTGCCTCCCTCTCTTACGCTTCCCAGGCACAGTACATTGCAGAACCGTCTTCATCAACTCAGGCGATCTTGAAATATGCCCATACCATGTGCGCTTGCGTGCTTTCACCATAGTCAATAGGCCTGTATATTGGCCGACCTCTCCCTTAACTTACCCCAAACTGCCTTATTCGTAACATCGTCTAGATGCAAAATGTCGAGGATGTGACGAATACATATAATCTCCATTGCACTGTGGCAGAGTCCAGGTTTCACTGGGGGTTAGATATCTAGAATGTTACCACATGCATCCACATCATTCACGACCACATATAGGAAATAACATAGCAAAACACTCCAGCAACCATCTTCATATTTAATAACTCATTCAAACAAACAATACATTTACAAACAACTATTGAAATACATCTTAACTAAATAATCACAATATGTATTAATATAAATATTTATAACTTCAGAGGTTGAATGCATAAGCTTTTGAATACTGCCCTCAACTAATATAACCCAGTTCTAGCCACTACACTCCCGTCCCATTATATGCACCATCAACACACTCTCAAAAACTCGTCTTCACGATCGTATTCTGTGCATTCACTCACATTCAGATCCCTTCAGGCAGGTGATCTTTTCATTACACATTCAGATCCATTCAGGCAGTGATCTTGACATTACACATTCAATTCTGTTCAACGTATACTCGCATGTGGTCACACACTCAATCAATCTGTGTAAACACATACTCCGGAACATACATCATTCCCTCGGTGTCCTGCACACACTTTCAGATCTGTTCTAGTCACTGGGTGTCCAACACACACACCTTATAGCGCGACTGACCAAGACTCAAAGGCGTATGCTGGTTCAGTCACCCTGCAATTCATTCCGTCTCTCACACATTCGTAAAATAGCCTGCTAAACTAGTAGCAGCCTATCAATCGCTCTTCTAGAAAGTCGGTGAGCTAAACTCTCATACCTTTCTAAATCAGTCGCTTAGCTAAACTCTGTCTCTGTCTCTCTCTCTCTCTCTCTCTCTCTCTCTCTCTCTCCATGGCCAGTCTGCTTGAGTTAAACGTTGCCTAGTATGATAGTCTCAAGCAATATCATGACTGTCCAATTGTCTTCTGTGGGTTGTCTGACTCAGCCATCACTCTAGTTCGGATATACCCCCAATTAGTTGTTATTTGAACGAATCACTCTAAATTCCTTGTCACTCTAAAATGTCGCAACAAGATCTGAAGGCCTCTGTCTGTCACTTACCCCCCACCCAAATCGCAATGCCAGAGTTGTGAGCTCCTAACCCCTACCTGTACCAGACACATCCTTCCCCTCAACCCCCACCACCACCCCAAGCCCGTTTTCCTTTGTCTACTTAGTGTCGAGACGGCGAGAGATCTTGGCACACATTTAGGTACCTTTGTTCCCAGAGTCGCCGACCCCATCACCCCTGCCCTTAACTGTTACAGCACACATTCTTCGCTCTAGAACTGCTATCAGAGTCCACGTTTTTCACGTGCAAAGGTACACGGAAGTGGGAATTGCATACATGAAACTCAACTTTCAGGAAGTTGCTTCTGTCCCTCCATATCGGCCTCAGTTTGGTCGGATCAGCCATGGTCATCATATTCTTTCCTGAATCTCAGTTCTGGAACCTTCCGCATCCATCAGTGCTCTCAGGTATTTAACACTTTCTTATAATGCATGAGTTATTGTGCTTTGTAACTAAAAATCTTCCCGTAGGACCAAATCTCTGACGCCATAAACCAGTTTCATGGCCTCGTAAGAACTTCAAATCTATTTGAGTTCTTAGTCGACCTGTACTTCTACAGGGGCTCTGTGCAGGTCCCATCCCTGGTATGAGCTGGATGAAGCCAGGAGAAAGGTTTCATGCTCAGCGGGCTAGGCTCGAGCAGTTTAATACCTAAATACTAGATCAAAGTAGACCCGCAGCCTGTTAGGCGTCATCTATGCTGCTCTAAACAAACCACCTAACCATGACTGGTGTTATGCCATGTCACATAATTAATCGCCTCTTACGACATGCTCTCTGTGAGGCAGTGGTGCTATTCTTGTCCTTGTCACACACAAAGACCCCCGGCAGACCACTCTGTTTTAGTATGTTCTGAATATTTGGTCTCTAAGTGTATAACTGTGTAGTCTGTTGCCTCTTGTCTGCTCCATTCACGAACATGCCTCTCTTAATTATTGTTCCTCTTTATGTTTGATGTATTGTTGCACAGCAAGTGTCCCTTGTCTGTGGTAACTCCCGTGAAATGCTCTAGCCTGTTACATTTAAAGTCTAGACATCATAGACGGTAGTACTAGCACGTGCCTCGTATTTATGACCAGGATATCTCTCAACACAAGCAATGACCGGTCGCATGTCTTCATTCTGGATGCGTTCCAAAAGATACAATACAGTCAGCAGGCGTTCAATTTGGATAAATGGCAGAGTCCGTAATCAGATGTTAATAACGGCCTTTCCCATATACAAATGTGTGCTCCTGCTGAGAGCGTTGTAGTTTTTTGGTATTGAAATAAGGTACTGAAAACAACACGAGGGACACACAACACACACACACACACACTCACGTATGTACACGTATATATATATATATAAACACATTCATATATACGAGGGTCATTCAGAAAGTAATTCACCACATGAGTTTCCTCAGCTAATAATGAACATTGAAGCATGACATTTTGAACACTTAAAATGAGGCACGAGTAGATTGTGTGTACGAAATTGTACCGCAATCGGTCAAATAATACGACTGCACTAAACCGTTGAAATGGAGCATGTTAGCAACTTGCGTTATAAGCAGCGATTTGTGATAGAATTTCGTGTTGTAGAGAAAGTAACGGTTGTGAACATTCACAAGCGTCTATGTGATGTGTACGGAAGTTTTGTAGTCTAAAGGAGTTAATCGCTGGATTCAGAGAATAAAAGAATCAGGAAGTGTAGATGCGGAGCTGGTTGATCGGCCGCGCGGTAGACGTCCTGTCACAGCCACCAACGCAGAAATGTTGAAATGCGCTGAGGGAATTATTCTTACTGATAGACGAATCACTCACTACTTAACAACTGGCCTTAGATCTGTCAATCAGCATTGACAGTCCAAATGCAGTTATAAAAACTCGGATTTTCTAAGGTTTGTGCAAGATGAGTTCCTCGAAGCCTCACAAATGACCACCGATTATAAAAGGAAAACAATTTCTTCTGAATTGTTGGAGCGTTTCAATGCTGACGGAGATACTTTTTGGCGAATATCGTTACAGGTGACTAAACCTGAGCGCATCATTTTGAACTTCAGACAAAAAAAAGACGGTCCATGGAGTGGGATCACACACAATCACCACGAAGAAAAAAATTCAAGACGACTCCTTCAGCTGGAAAGGTCATGATCACTGTCTTTTAAGACATGGAAGGTGAGTGTGATTCTTGTGGATGTGATGCCAAGAGGAGAGACCATCAATTCGCAAGCTTACATTAAGACATCGAAGGTGTGATTCTTGTGGATGTGATCCCAAGAGGAGAGACCATCAATTCGCAAGCTTAAAGAAAAACAACTCAATCGACGTTTCCTCAGAGTTCGGCCGCACAAGAGATTGTGGGTAAGTGACACGGCTCAAAAGCTTAAGGTGCTGGGTTCGTTTCCCACCACAGCACCGGTCGTTATTCCGGGGAAGCAGACCTTTAGAAAATGCACGAAGAAGCAGAACATTACATAAAATGCATTCTTAAGTCGGATGCACTGGGCAGACAGGCGCAAAATAAAAAAAACTGTAGCGCAACACACACCGTCTTGGAGAATAGAAAAATAAAACGAAAATGCCCATACAAAAAATAAATGAAAAAAAAAAAATGCCAGTCAAAGCGGCACACATAAAAAGACGATAGCAAAGTTAGATCCGCGCCCTGTTAAGAGGCATCTATCTTGCTCTCTTTGTGACAATACAATCCTCCTGTCAATCGTGGGAATGAACTTGTAGGGTGTCGAGGGAATTCCAAGAAGTAATTCTCCTGGGAGATGCTTGCACAAAACCTTACAATCTGGCGCCTGGGATCACAGAAGGTGCTCAAATCGCAGAAAGTATAGTCATCACGGAGACTCAGCGAAAGCGTGCTGCCAGAGGAAAAACAAGATGCACGACAATTTCAAAGTCGGTTGGCCGCATGTGTGCCCTAAATGTGGCAGGGTTTGCCTTTTCCAGAAAACATTACACATCAAAGCAAGGAAGGGATAGCCAAACTATATAAATCATTGGTGAGACCTACATTACTGCATTAAGGTGCGGAGTCCTTATTACAGAGTGGATATAGACATGATAGGAAGAATACACAGAAGAGCTACACAAATGATAGTGGGATTCCAGAATTATGGTTATGAGGAGAGACAGAAAAACTACTCTGCAGTGTTTAGAAAAGAAGAATTCAAGATGACTTGATACAGGTTTTTAAATTAATAAATGGAAAGGATAAATTAGACTATAACAAGTTTTTCAAAGTTCAACCGATTACAAGAACTAGGACTCATAGCTTCACATTATTTAAAGCGGGTGCAGATTAGATATTAGGAAACATTTTTTCAGTCAGAGAGTGATGAATGCTTGGAATGCATTGCCACAGGATGTGGTTGAGGCAGGGTCAGTTAATGCATTCAAGAACACATTGGACGATCACAGTCATTTTTAAAGTAGAATAATCTGGTTGTATACAGACGCTGTAGAGTCTTCTGAACCAGTTTAATGAAGATAAGTTAAGTTAAGGACCACAAGGTTTTTTTTATGTGAAATGGATGAGATTATTTGAGAACGAACGAACGAAGACGAAGAAGAGGAAAAAGTAGAAGTTTTAATATAGGCCAACATGAAGAGTCTGATTAAGACAAACTATTCATCAGACAATGTCAGGGTCAGGGTCAGGTCAAATTTACTGACAATGACCTCCGACTTAAACGCAGTTCTCTCTTGGAGAAGGCTGTTTTCGTGGCTAACGAAGTAGATGAATCAATGCGTTCACCGTAGTAGTGAGCCATATGCAGATGAAGCCAAGCATAGCACAACCACCTCTAAAACCCAAGTCCACCTACATCAGCACGTTTGGGATGCGAGGAAAACTACTGTAACCCGCCACTAAACGCTCTGTACTTAACACACGTAAGAGTAATCTTACTCAGTAACAACAACAACAATTTAAGCCAACACAGCAGATGATAAAGAATATCTTCATTCCAATCCTATGCTACCAGTGCCAGACATTGGCATTGCATACGGTTTAGGAATGGATGTTAGCCATATGCGAAATGCAGTGCCTATGAAAGGTCACTAACAACACCAGAAGAGACAGAATAACAATTATTAGTATTCGGGAGAGAGTTAGAACAATTCCCTGCCTACAGTACATCGAGCAACATAGAATAAATTGGTTTGGTCCCATTGCGAAAATGCAACCAGACCATATTGTTTATTCAACCTTCCATTGGATAACATCAGGAAGAAGGATGAGAGGAAGACCGAGGAAAAGGTGGATAGACAGCGTAAAGTGGACAAAAATGTTACTCGGGCCACGTGAGAGGCGAAAGACAAATACATACAACGACCCTGGGCTACAAACCGGTTGGGGGTTACACGACACGGGGCTACAACCCGGTTGGGGGTTACACGACACGGGGCTACAACCCGGTTGGGGGTTACATGACACGGGGCTACAACCCGGTAGGAAGGGAGATGACAAAAGACAAATACATACCACGACACTGGGCTACAACCCGGTTGGGGGCTACACGACACGGGGCTACAACCCAGTTGGGGGTTACACGACACGGGGCTACAACCTGGTAGGAAGGGATATGACAAAAGACAAATACATACGACGACACTGGGCTACAACCTGGTAGAGAGTGAAGCGACACGGGGCTACAACTTGGTAGGAGGTTACACGACACGGGGCTACAACTCGGTTGGGGGTGAGACGACACTGGGCTACAACCTGGTAGAAAGGGAGACGACACTGGGCTACAACCTGGTAGGAGGTAACACGACACGGGGCTACAACCTGGTTAGGGGTGAGACGACACGGGGCTACAGCCCGGTTGGGGGTGAGACGACACGGGGCTACAACCCGGTTGGGGGTGAGACGACACGGGGCTACAACCTGGTTGGGGGTGAGACGACACGGGGCTACAACTTGGTTGGGGGTGAGGCGACACTGGGCTACAACCTGGTAGGAGGTTACATGACACGGGGCTACAACCTGGTTGGGGGTGAGACGACACGGGGCTACAACCCGGTTGCGGGTGAGATGACACTGGGCTACAACCCGGTAGAGAGTGAGGCGACACGGGGCTACAACCTGGTAGGAAGGGAGACGACCTTGGGCTACAACCCGGTTGGGGGTGAGACGACATTGGGCTACAACCTGGTTGGGGGTGAGACGACACTGGGCTACAACCCGGTAGAAAGTGAGACGGCACTGGGCTACAACCCGGTAGAAAGGGAGATGACAAAAGACAAATACATACCACGACACTGGGCTACAACCCGGTAGAAAGGGAGATGACAAAAGACAAACACATACCACGACACAGGGCTACAACCTGGTAGAAAGAGAGATGACAAAAGAACAAGTACAGTCACCAGAGTTGTAATGTGCGGAAAGGAATAGGACCACAGACACCTCCAAAGCATTATTTAAAAGCCGTCTAAAACACGAGAAAAGCAACAACATGAGTAAATCCTTTGCTGTTAAAACCACTACCGGAAATTCACATATACAAACTTCACGATTTGACTCTGTCCAACAATCACACTCTTGCACAACTTTCACACGCGCCCTCATGGTGAGGCCCTTCCATTGCACTTTGGTTGGGCTGGCTTCTGAGAGCGCGCAAACCTAGCATAGGTACATACAGACGCACACATGCATCAAAGCACCGGTTTATGCGTCTTAATATCGCCCGATTGACTACGGTCTGGGGTGGAAAAGGCGCGACTCCGCCAGTAGGAGCTAGTGAGGGCGACACGTAAAATAAAAGAGAAAAATAAAAAGTAAGTAATCAATATAACACATTACTTTATTCCAAGGGAGAGAAGACGAGCTTTTCCCCGTTCTCTGTTAAATGTCAGACTGTTTTAAATCCAGATGGCGAAGGGAAGGCGGGGCTAAGCACGTTCTGGCAGATTTAGACTTGGTGAGGCCCTAAGCTAGAACACGTTAGTTGTCCATCGCTAGGACATCATCAGACGCTTTTGTCTTGATGATGTAATCTGCTGTAATTGAATTTATAGGGCGGAAGAAACTGGGCTGGTCATCACCCGAGCTACTTTGGGCCATTGGCAAGATATGCTTCCAAGACGACTCGAGATAACTCAGGATGCAGGCACTCTGGTCTTACCTCCCTTGAGACCAGTGTCCTTCAAACTTGCAGGGTTCGATCGCCCATCGTTTCCGTTCATAGCTTTGAGAGGAGACTGCTTTACCTCCCGACCACAGTGACCCACAAGCAATTTATCTCATCGCTGTACTTTTTTTTCAATCATACAAATTTTTTTTTCTTGCCCTCGCCTTTTTTTCTCTAATTCCCCAAGGCGGTTTTTATTTTGCGCCTGTCGGCTCAGTGCATCCGATTTTAACATTCATTTTTTGTAAGGATCTGGTTCCTCCTGCATTTTCTGTGGGTTTACTTCACCGGAGTTACAGCCGGTGCCGTGATGGAGTTCGAACCCGGCACCTTCGTGTGGTGAGCCGTGTCACTTATCCACTAGCCCACACCTTCCCCATCCAGAACTAATCCAGGACAGGCCACTAGCACACCTTGTATCAGGCACCAGGACAGGCCACTAGCACACCTTGTATCAGGCACCAGGACACGCCACTAGCACACGTTGTATCAGGCACCAGGACAGGCCACTAGCACACGTTGTATCAGGCACCAGGACAGGCCACTAGCACACGTTGTATCAGGCACCAGGACAGGCCACTAGCACACCTTGTATCAGGCACCAGGACACGGCACTTGCACACCTTGTATCAGGCACCAGGACACGCCACTAGCACACCTTGTATCAGGCACCAGGACACGCCATTAGCACACCTTGTATCAGGCACTAGGACACGCCACTACCACACCTTGTATCCTTGCTCAGGAGACTCCACTAGCACACCTTGTATCAGGCACCAGGACACGTCAATGGCACACCTTGTATCAGGCATTAGGACACGCCACTAGCCCACCTTGTATCAGGCACAAGGACACGGCACTGGCACACCTTGTATCAGGCACCAGGACAGGCCCCTACCACAGCTTGCATAATTAACCAGGACAGGCTACTAGCACACCTTGTATCAGGCACCAGGACACGTCACTAGTACACCTTATATCAGGCACCAGGACACGCCACTAGCACACCTTGTATCAGGCACCAGGACAGGCCACTAGCATACCTTGTATCAGGCATCAGGACACGCTACTAGCACACCCTGTATCAGGCACCAGGACTCGCTACTGGCACACATTGTATCAGGCACCAGGACACGCCACTAGCACACCTTGTATCAGGCCTCAGGACAGGCCACTGGCACACCTTGTATCAGGCACCAGGACACGTCACTGGCACACCTTGTATCAGGCACCAGGACAGGCCACTAGCACACCTTGTATCAGGCACCATTACACGCCACTAGCACACATTGTATCAGGCCTCAGGACAGGCCACTGGCACACCTTGTATCAGGCACCAGGACACGTCACTGGCACACCTTGTATCAGGCACCAGGACAGGCCACTAGCACACCTTGTATCAGGCACCATTGCACGCCACTGGCACACTTTGTATCAGGCACCAGGACGGGCCACTAGCACACCTTGTATCAGGCACCAGGACACGCCACCGGCACACCTTGTATCAGGCACCAGGACACGCCACTGTAGCCAGTATATGTTTTCTAGTTTTGCAAGACCTGATGTAATTTTGTAACAAGTTATCTCCTAGCTTAATATAGGGCTGTCTGTGGCAAATTTGTTTTGAAAGTATGAAACAGGTTGAAAATGTAAGATTCTGGCATAGTTCTGGATGGGGAAGGTGCTGGGTTCGATCCCCATCCCGACTCCGGCTGCTACCTTGGTGAAGCTAACCCTTAGAAAATGCAGGAGGAAGATCCTTACATAAAATAAATGCTGAAATCGGATGCACTGTCCTAACAGGCGCATAATAAAAACGCAGTGCAACGCACTTCGCTTTGGGGAATAGAGAAATAAGGCTAACGCAAAAAAAACAACCCAAAAACAAACGGAGTGTTTCTTTTTATCATGCCTAACATGGCATGATCTTATTTCATTGCTACCTAGACTTGCTCCCTTACAATTCCTGTAGGATCTGTTTTAACTCATAGGTCTCTTTCCTTTTTTATTGTCCCAATATTGTTCTCTCCCATCCTGTAATCATTTTCATTATTAGATCTTCCCATGTGAATGGCTTTACATTTTTCTACATTAAACTTCATTTGCCAGCTCTCAGGTCATTTTTGAATCGTATCTAAATCAGATCTTAATAGATCCATTTCTTCCGGAGAAGAGACTGCCACATAATTGTGTGTCATCCGCAAACTTTGCAATCAGGGATCTGATATCAATGTCCAAATCATTGATACATATTAAGAACAAAATTGGTCCCAATACCGATCCCTGGGGTACACCACTTATTACATCACACCAGTCAAAGTACTCCCTACTTATGCCCACTCTCTGCCTTCTGCCCGTCAATAAATTTTCTATCCAACTGGCAACTTCACCACCTATTCCATGTGATTTCAACTTTCGACAATCGTTGATGAGGTACTCTATCAAAGGCCTTTGCAAAATCCAGATAAATAACATCCACCGGCTCTCCCCCATCTAACATTTTGGTAATCTCCTCCATTAATTTTAATAGATTGGTTAAACACGATCTTCCTTTAGTAAACCCCTGCGGACTGTTTTTGATTAAATTAAACTTGTCCAAGTGCAGTACTATGTTGTTCTTGATAATAGACTCTAAAATGTTGCAGAGTATGCTCGTGAAACTCACTGATCTATCTGATTTTTTGCCCTCTTTGAACAAGAGGATCACACCTGCACCTTTCCAATCCCTTGGAACAATTCCCTTCTCAAAAGTGTCAGAATAAAATATCGCTAATGGTTACGCTTATTGGCCTCGAAGTTCAAACAGTAATTTTGGATGAATACCATCTTGACCAGGACATTTTTCCACCTCCAATTTGTGTAAAATCATTTCCTCAGATTAATTAGCCTCTGCATTTTAACATAGAGGGGTTTAAATCTGTAATGGGGGCAAATGGGCAGGAACTTAAGGTGGTACATCGTTTCAAATATCTGAGATCATTGATCAGTGAAGAGGGAACGCAGCCAGAGGTAATTGCAAGAATAGCACAAACAACAGCGGCGCTGACTAGGCTGAAATGTGTATAGCAAGTTAAGCGGCTCGCCCTCGGCATAAAAGTTATACTAATGCGCTCTTTGTGATCTCAATATCTGTGTATGCCTGCGAGACCTGGACCATTACAGCAGATATCCAGGGCAGAATACATGAAATGGAAATGAGGTGCTATAGAAAACTCCTAAATCTTACATATAAAGATCACGTCATGAACGTAGAAATACGACAGAGAGTTGAAGACGCTATTGGTCCTTTTGAAGATCTGTTCACAACAATCAAAAGACGAAAGATGACCTGGTGCGGGCACGTCGCGAGGTACAACGGAATTACCAACTCGGTACTCTTTGGTTCCGTACCGGGACAGAGAGGGCGAGGACGTCCAAGGAAGAGGTGGGTGGACAACATCACTGAGTGGTCAAGCCCTCGTCAAGGTGAGACACGACAGGCGGCGACAGACAGAGAAAAATGGTGGGGGTTTTGGGAGTGTCTTCAAGTGTACCCCAATGACCTGATAGGTTACGAGATGAACTGAACTGATTGTCATTGGCAATGTCCCGATTGTCTTCGAATATAATTTAAACTATATAAAAATCAATATTTTGATAATGATTTTCCCGAAGCACATGTTAATTGAAAATATATTTACCAGATCTTCTAGTACTCGATTGGAGTTTGTAATAATTCTTCTTCGTGCGCTTTCAGACAACTTAAATACGAGAGCAGTTAAACAAGAAACCGGACTTTAAAAACAAGACAGCAACAAAGTAAGACAGCGAGCTAGTAACTGCGTGTATGTGTGCCAGTGACATTGACCTTCAATTTAATAATAACCGCATCACGTCACGACCGTTAATCTTCGATGTGTATCTGGTGAAGTGAATACACGTGAAGTGCACATGTCGTTCTCAAAGAGTATCAATGACGGATGTTGTAGAGCATCGAGTTTGGGTAAAGTACTACTTCAAATTGGGTATAACTTTTACTGAATGCAGACGCAGAGTTTTTGAAAAAATGTCATATCGGGTGATGAAAGATGGGTTAATGAATAGATGTCGAAACAAAAAGGCAGTCATCACAGAACAACCGAAAACGCACGTCAGAATCGCTCAAATCTGAAGGTTTTGTTATTTTTTTTTTTAAACTTAGAGGAGCAGTATTTATCGGTAATTTGTTGCACGAGGTCAGACGATCAATAAAAGAGTATTACTTGGATAGAGTTTGAGAGAGTCAGTTCAGAGAAAGAGGCCTGAAACATGGACAAACAAAACCTGGATCCTGCACCACGTCCAATGCACACGGCTGACCTTCACGAGATTGTTGCCCTCAGTCCTGTTTGCACACGTCACTTCTTATTCACGACTTTTTGGCAAAGCTTGAGACGACTGTTGTCCCACAACCAGATTTGACCGCAGCAGACTTTTTTGTTAGCAAAGCTCAAATTCAGCCTTAAAGGTCACCGACTTAAAGGTCACCGACTTTTAGATCATAGAAGGGGATCAAGATGCTGAGCAGCACGAGCTGCAGTCGTCAGCGACCCATAGCTGACTGCTATCGTCAGGGCCAGCGAACCAAAGCTGCCAAGACCCTTCTACACCTCCACGCGTTGATCCTGGATACCAGACTGCAGCAGGGCAGACTGGCTAAGGAGAAGGGATCGAAGAGGGAATCCTAACCCGGTACTCAAAAAATGCTTGCTGAAGTCGGATGTGTTGGACCGAAAGATGCAAATGTCGCAGTCAAGCTGTAAACTACGACACAACGCATTCCGTTCTCTGGACTACATTCTGCTACTTAAGCCCTTTCAGTGTTTGGTAGTGGGAGATTGAGAATGAACGAAGCCAAGCCAAGCCAGATCATAGAAGATATCGAAGAAAATTCGACACGAGACATGCACACTATCCTAGACAACGAGCTATAAGACGCATTTACAAATTCTAAAATATGTTGAGAGCTGTGTATCAACAGTGGATGGACATATTTAGAAGGAGACAGTTTGAGCAAGTTGAAAGTAAAGACATATTTTATACAAAAGTTCGGTTTCTTTTTTAACTGTCCTCCAGAAGTGGTAAGAGTCTTTTGGTATCTCCATAGAGTCTGTCTAGGAATGGTATCGGTTATGACCACAAATGCTTTCTCTGTTCCTCGTATTTTGGACACTTTTGTAGCAGATGCTCAGCAGCCATTTTGTCAGAACCGCAGACATATTCATCTGTATGTCTTATTCGTAGTTGAGCCTGAGCGGAGTTTAAAGATTACCACCTGCTCACCTCTGTGCTTTGCTCTACACTTGTTTTTGAATCTCATCATGTAGCATGCCCCGTATAGAACGTCGCTCCCATCATAGTATGTCTCAAAGAAACTCGTTCCCTTGCCAAAACTCCAGCCTCCGATCATGTAGCATGTCCCTTATAGAACGTCGCTCCCATCATAGTATGTCTCAAAGAAACTCGTTCCCTTGCCAAAACTCCAGCCTCCGCCACAGTCATACCCAGGTATTCCTGGATATCTTGGTGCCATCGTCTTCTTGGTCTACCCCTTCCTCTTTTGCCTGTCACCATACCTTCCATCACTGTTCTCTCAAGACCGTTGTGTCTCTTGATGTGACCAAAGTTTTTGCATTTTCTAGCCAAAATGGAATTGATAAACCAGTTCTCCTCTATGATCAACTCTTGCCGAATGTCTACATTTGTCTTTTTCTATGTCCAGGATATCCTGGGGACCTTTCTGTAACATTTTGACTCGAAGGATTCGATTCTTTGTCTGGAAGTTTTGGTAATCGTCCATGATTCGCAGCCATAAGCTGCCACAGGAAAAATACAGGCTCTCAAGCCTTTTACTGTTATCATATTTTTGGTGCTGTGCCATAATTTCTCTGTCAAAAGTGTGTCGAAGACAACAGTGGAGAACTGGACAACGATGTTTAAAGAAGGACGTGAGTTAACGAAAGATATTCTGAGACCAGGTCCGGCGCATATTGTTGCGTTATCTCACATCCGTCGTTAAACATCGTTGTCCAGTTCTTCACTATTGTCTTCGACACACTTTTGTCATCATACACTGCTTGCATTCTGCGATGAATGTCAACTGGTCGATATCCTTCAGCTGTTAGAACCTGAATCATCGTTCGCTGATCAACTCTGGACGGATTCCATTTCATACCCGCCACGTTTTCAACGGTCTGAATTAACTGTGAGTAGGAGGATAATGAAATTGTCCAAACTTGACGGTTGGTAAGTGCTGTTTACACCAGAAGTGACGTAATCATGCGCATTGTACGTATGTTTACTTGTTGCAGTGTGGTCCGGTTTCATTTGAACACGCATCGTAATTAATCTTGTACAAGTCCCTGCCTCCAGTCGTGTAGTCGTGTCACCAGGCAAAGTGACCAGTGAACGATTGGATTGTTGTGAAGTCTCCGCCCCGCGGTCATGCTGACGTTGTAGCAGATGGGTTGTCGGTTCTGGTGTTGGTATTGGCCATTTCGTTCCTGATCAGAGGGTCAGACTTCAGCACGGTCGTTGGTTTCACTACTTCTGTCTGGCAGCTGCACCGATCCCTCTGTCTCCGTTACCCTGTTGTTGACTTGCAAATCGGATGTCATTGGGAAAGTTTGAAAACCACGATTTAATTAATCAATCACTTAATCTTCAATCAATCAATTAAAACCTTTCAGCTCACCGCAGAGCATAGATTCTCAATCAACAATCGCCAAGCCGGTCTGCCCCTTGTCCACTTCACCAACATAAGCCACGACCGTCCTGTTTCACCTATGCTGGTCTCCAACTCTCTTCTCCGTAGGGGTTTTGGTGAGTCCATAAACCTTTTAACCGTGGGTTCCAGAACAGAACTTGTCTTGCAATGTCATCAGGATCTTTTAGCAAAGTGTACACTCTTATTTAGACAATGATATCGGATCCATGACTGCAAAATTCGTGGATTACACAAAACTATGCAGAAGAGTATCCATTTAAAGCAGATGTAGATATATTGAGGTCGAATTTAGATATAATCTGGGAATGCTCTGTGAGCTGGCAAATGGAGTTTAGTGTATATGTATGTATGTATATGTATATGTATGTATATGTATATGTATATGTATGTGCAATAATCCACATGGCAAAAGACGATGAAAAAGAAGACATAGAAGAAGAAAAGAATGTATGAACCTGTTTTGTTAACGACTGTTTTGTGCTCTAAGCTTCATAGCTATTACAGCAATATCGAGAACATTCGAGCTGAAAATTGTAATCTTCGTGTCGGATTTCATTTCTTTCGAGCTCCACAAATTTTGCAAAGGCATGAAAGTCTCTCATTTTCTGTATCCTTAACCCGATATTCTTTGTTCTGTAACTCCTTTCTCCTTTCCATGTTTGATATGTTCATGCCTAAGTAGATAAATGATTCTTCCTTTGGAATGCGGTTTCAAACACACCAACCCTGATTGATGGCATTATTTTCATTCCAGCTTCTATAGGTCTTCTTCAATATATCTTACGATGATCTCTCTTTCGTGTTCATCATTTTGACCCCCCCCCCCCACCGCCCCCGCTCCCCCTCCTATATAGTACAGATCAATCACTGTATAGAAGACTGTATCATTATCCAGAGCCTTTTCACTTCTTCCATTGAAATCGATAGACTAATACACTCTGCGCGGGTTTTTGGCTTGTGTGAATAAGGATGCGAGTAAAGGCATGATGCACAATGAAATAAGTACTTGATGAGAGAGAGAGAGAGAGAGAGAGAGAGAGAGAGAGAGAGAGAGAGAGAGAGAGAGAAAGAGCATATACATTTGAGTACTTGTCTTTTAATTCACCCCAAACAGAGTTTCATAGGTTCCCATCTTACGCATTACGTATTTACCAGCTGATGACTGTAATAGGAGATTCCATTTCGGGTTAAGAAGAGAACATGTCGACATAATTTATTTTAAATAAAAAAGTAAAGACTTAGATCAGATTAGAATCGTAGAAAAGATCCTAACCATTAAGCTACCACTAATTCTAACCATAATTCTAATCCTAACCCTAATTCTAATCCTAACCCTAACGAAAGAAATGCATTGCTCAGACGGCATGATTACGGGAGGCAAAAGCATACATTTTCGTCTATTCTAGCAGAATTTAAGAAGTCCCAACAGTTATAAAGTAGACTTTTATGTGACATCACCGTCTCAAATCCGAGGCTAAAAATATATGTTTCTTTTGTTTGGGGTGAATTAAAACGCAAGTACAGACATTTGAACTGAAATGCATGGACAACAGCAGCGAAGGCGAACTTCGATAAAGTTAACAAACTTCAAAACCAAGCCATGAGAATTATAACAGGTGGCATGAAGTCAACGCCAATTGTAGAACTTGAAAAGATTACAAAACTGCAATCCATGACCGATAGAAGAGACTGCAGATCCCAGCTGCAGTCAGAGAAACTCCGAAGACTGACGGACCACCCAATGTACCAAAGACTAAACAATTTGGGAAATGGAAAACTAAAGCGGAGAAACTTTGCAGAAATAGCCAAAGCAAAGATGCACGAAGATCCCATAAACGCACTAACAACACCAAAACCCATCACTACTGTACGAAAACCTACCTGGAGGCAGGATATATTTCCAGAGGTAGTAGAAAATATACCAGGTATTGCAAACAAAAACTGCCAGACTGAAAAAGAAAGGAGAGACACTACCCTAAGCTTCATAGAAAAGCTACCCAAGCATGGACTGGACCCATGCATACACCGACGGTTCTGTAACAAACACTACACAGAACGGAGGGGCAGGAGCATTCCTGAACCTACCAAATGGCAGAAAAATAACACTGTCATTCGCTACTGGTAAGTACACAAGCAATTTCAGAGCGGAGGCAGAGGCACTGAGGGCGGCAGTGGAAGAAATGGTGACACACAGTGAAAATGAGAGCCATATAGTCCTGCTGACAGATGCTCTCGCCGTAGTCACAGCGCTAAAAAGCCAGAAAAACACTGAGCTTAATGACTTAAGAGCAGCACTCTGCAAACTGTGCCAGCAGTCCGCACCAAAAAGGGTAGTGGTACAGTGGGTCCCGGCACACTGCAACATCCAAAGCAACGAGGAGGCAGACAGACTGGCAAAAGAAGGTGCAAGACTACCACAAACAGATACCAGTATGACGTACGAAGAGTCAAAACGGCTTATCAAAGCCAGATACATGACCAAATGGGAAACCGAACATACTGGTTACACCAAAAACGATGCCTATTACCAGTTGAACCGAAGAGAGCAGGTCGTTGTCTTCAGACTTCGCACTGGCCACAACAGACTGAGGTACCACCTATTCAACAAATTGAAGATAGGGAGTACCGACGAATGCCCGTGCGGTACTGGTAAAATGACCACTGAACATCTGCTGCAGAACTGCCCGACATACGAGGATCAGAGAGAGCAGATGTGGCCATTACCAGTGGAACTGCAAGACAAGCTCTATGGCAGTAGCGAGAGCCTCAGGATGACCGCCGCTTTTTTCGAAAAAATAATGGTTACTGTCTGACTGTGTACGCAGAAGAAGAAGAAGAACTGAAATGCAAAGAAAAATATGCAAAGATTGCGAGAACAGATTGAGCAAATTGAACAAATTGCGCTACCGAAGTGGTTAATTCAATGGCTTCCAATTCGAGCGATCAGGGTTTGGTACCCAGTTGGTGCGGGATTTTTCAGATCGCAAAATGGATTTTGGGGTTGACCCGCCTAAATAACTGGGTACCAGAATGTTGTTTGTCCATCCTTTTCGAACAGGACCACATTGTCTTCTGTCAATCCTAGAGTGGGTTCGTAAATCGTTGATCGAACGAATTTGAGCCGGAAAGCTTCTGTCACACTGAGGGCAAATAAGCACTGTCTGACCGTCAGACGGAGCCAACTCTTCTCTTGCCTTTCGTGTCGCTCGTTTCAGTGCAGCTTCCGTGTTTCTTGTCTGCTCCATTTGCGCCGTACCAGAGGCGATTTTACTACGAGAGAATATAACTTGCGAGTGAGTTGGATTTAAGTGAGGAAGGGTTTCCCATCGTCAGTCTCACTATCTCGTCCCGATTCCATTTGATCCAGTGGCAAGATATGATCAAGACGCCTGGAGCAGTAATCCTGATGCAGATGACGACCAAGGGTATTGTGTGTGTCTAGTCTTGCTCCAAACGCTCCACAGCGAGTTGCTGGTAGTCGCCTTGTTGCCCGTTGATGAGTCAGTGGATCATCCGGACAGTTCGCCGAATCTGGTCTTCACATGCTTAGGTAGACAAGCCCTATATCACCTTGGGTGTATTATACTCTTCGGCTATCCTCACTTGGTTTAGCCGGTCATGTTGAGACCGTTGCCCTGGGTGTGGCTGCTGTCGCACACTGGCAGCTACGTGAAGGCACACGTGAGAGTTGAGTGCCAGATGACGACCAATAATGGGCAAACTACCCAAGATAGGGCACGACATGTCCTCCATTAGAGGTACTACCTCTCCCTGACATTCCATACACCCCATACACCCCACCCCATACACCCCATACACCCCACACCTCTTACACCCCACCCCATATACCCCATACACCCCACACCTCTTACACCCCACCCCATACACCCCATACACCCCACACCTCTTACATCCCACCCCATACACCCCACACCTCTTACAACCCACCCCATACACCCCACACCTCATACATCCCACCCCATACACCCCACACCCCATTCATCCCATCCCATACCTCACACCCCATACACCCCACCCCACTCCATACACCCAACCCCATACACCCGATACACCTCCCAACCCACACCCCTTACAACCCAACCCAAACATTCCACCCCATACACCCCATACACCCCACATCACCTCTAGTAAGCCATTGGTCAACAAAAATAAGGTCCTAAGATCGTACGTCACACTGACTCGCTAATGGGATCATTTGTTTATAAGAACATTGCAACTTCTTCTTACTTTTATTTTGTCGTCTTCCTTTCTTTTTCTTTTGTCGTCTCTTTTTCTACCGGGTTGTAGCCCAGTGTCGTCTCCCTTTCTACCGGGTTGTAGCCCAGTGTCGTCTCCCTTTCTACCGGGTTGTAGCCCAGTGTCGTCTCCCTTTCTACCGGGTTGTAGCCCAGTGTCGTCTCCCTTTCTACCGGGTTGTAGCCCAGTGTCGTCTCCCTTTCTATCGGGTTGTAGCCCAGTGTCGTCTCCCTTTCTACCGGGTTGTATCCCAGTGTCGTCTCCCTTTCTACCGGGTTGTAGCCCAGTGTCGTCTCTCTTTCTACCGGGTTGTAGCCCAGTGTCGTCACCCTTTCTACTTGGTTGTAGCCCAGTGTCGTCACCCTTTCTACTTGGTTGTAGCCCAGTGTCGTCTCCCTTTCTACCGGGTTGTAGCCCAGTGTCGTCACCCTTTCTACTTGGTTGTAGCCCAGTGTCGTCTCCCTTTCTACCGGGTTGTAGCCCAGTGTCGTCTCACTTTCTACCAAGTTGTAGCCCAGTGTCGTCTCCCTTTATACCGGGTTGTAGCCCAGTGACGTCTCCCTTTCTACCAGGTTGAAGCCCAGTGTCGTCTCACTTTCTACCGGGTTGTAGCCCAGTGTCGTCTCACTTTCTACCAAGTTGTAGCCCAGTGTCGTCTCCCTTTATACCGGGTTGTAGCCCAGTGTCGTCTCACTTTCTACCAAGTTGTAGCCCAGTGTTGTCTCCCTTTATACCGGGTTGTAGCCCAGTGTCGTCTCACTTTCTACCAAGTTGTAGCCCAGTGTTGTCTCCCTTTATACCGGGTTGTAGCCCAGTGTGGTCTCACTTTCTACCGGGTTGTAGCCCAGTGTCGTCTCACTTTCTACCGGGTTGTAGCCCAGTGTCGTCTCCCTTTATACCGGGTTGTAGCCCAGTGTCGTCTCCCTTTATACCGGGTTGTAGCCCAGTGACGTCTCCCTTTCTACCAGGTTGAAGCCCAGTGTCGTCTCACTTTCTACCGGGTTGTAGCCAAGTATCCTGGTATGTATTTGTTTTTCGGCTCTCTCGTGTACCGATTAACATTTCTCCCATTTTGCGGAAGTTCTCGTTTACGCGGTCTATCCACCTTTTTCTCGGTCTTCCTCACGCCATTCTTCCTGATGTTCTCCTGCAGAAAGTTACATGAACAATGTCCGTTGGTTGCATTCTCACAATGTGGACAAACCAATACATTATCTGTTGCTCGAAATACAAGGAATTGTTCCAACCTTCTCCCGAATACTCATATTTGTGATTCTGTCTCTTCTGGTGTTGTTTGTGACCTTTCGTAGCCATTGAGTTTCTTAGGGTGCTAACTTTCGTTACTGGACCGTATTCAATCCCAATTTCTTGTACTGGTAGCACAAGGTTGGAATGAAGATATATTGGCCATCACCAGTGCCAACACTAGACAAGCTCTATGGCAATGTCGACAGCCTCAGGATGCATTCTTCTAACAAATTTAAGTTGACAGCGTACGAAGAAGAAGAAGAAGAAGAAGAAGAAGAAGAAGAAGAAGAAGAAGAAGAAGAAGAAGAAGAAGAAGAAGAAGATTGAAGATACTTTTTATCATTTTTTTCTTGGGGTGTTTTAGTAATGGGGACAGTGTTAACCCTCTACACTTCTTTATCTTTCAATCTAGTCTGCCGTCCTTAGTAAAAACAGTCCCGAAATACCTAAATTCCTGTATCTGAGTTATTTGTTTCATTCGTCTACAAATGCAACAAATGACAGTAATATTATCGGTGTTACCAGGAAAGTCAGAATACGAAACGAAGACATTCATAGTTGGTACTACATCTTGTGCAGAATGCATTGCCAGGCAATAAATACGTTGGTTCGGTCATCTCACATAGATGCACCTTCATTAGCTTCCACTTAGGGCTTATAAAGCTGTCTAATGACGTAATCCTTCATCGTGGCGACAACAGAATCCATTACTGTTCGGAAAGCAACAGATGCTGATTGTAAAGCAGTGCTGACAATCAACACGAAGACACTCTTTGAAGCTGATTATATTATTTTCAGTTGCTAAGTGTTTTTCAACGATCCAGATTCTTCCTGTTATGTATGTGAAGTTGGCGGAGAAGTGGTTTCAGACAAACCTGGTTAGTCATAGTGTGTCTGACAATATGCAGTTGGCTTCTACTTTCACTTTGTGAGAAACTGAATATCTGCAATAATATTTGGCAGCCTAATTGGCTGCAGGTCTATATTGTTCTGCTGTTTTAGCACATTATGGATGCCGCCAGACCACGGATGTGCCCAGAATTCACACTAGTCCAACAACTTACACTCGTGTGCACGTAAATGTGTTATTGTTTTCCATTTATACTAGTTAATTCGTTCGTTTTTTTGTTTTCTTCCGTTCGATTTTCCTAGTTTGGACATCAGCTATATGAATAGCACTACACTTAAACCTGTGTCGAATCGCACGGTCTAATTCACACGGCTGAACTTCACGAGATTGGTGCCATTCGCCCTAGCTGCAAACTGTCGATTTTAGTGTGTGAAATTTAGACATGATTGTAATGGACTGAACACAGCGGGGAAGAGATGCAGCACTCATCCACCCACTAAGTGATGTCCATACGACCTCTTGCGGGTATGGGAAAGGCACGAGACAAAACGTTAGATGCCATCCCCTCTTCGATGCCTTGCCGGATACCTGTTTACGAGAAAGGCGTCGGGAGTAAACCCTGAAGGAAAATCTGCATCCTGCGCTTTCACCAGTTGTCTCGTGAAATATCTTTCCACTGTTCAAGGGTAGCTCAGGACCAGAGCGTGAGGTTAACAAAATACGCAGTTGCTTTCTCAGTTTAATCCAAATCTCCGCGCAAGTCACCCATTTATCAAGAGAAAAGATTGTCCACACGGATGAACAAAGAAAGTGGTCTTCATCACTTGTGATGGACGAACAACAACATTTGGTACTTACAATTTCCTGTGATATTGTGTTATAAACACAGAGATTTAGTTCTGGTCATCCGACATTGCCAACCTATTGGATGTCAGATTCCCCCTACCTTGCAGAATACTTGCTTACATAAAACTCGTCGAAAGTAATCATCATCATCATCAGACCCGTAACCTAGAAGGTCGTTGAGGCATAGTTATTGCAGTTTATCGAACCAATTCTCGCCAGGGTTTCAGCTGAGACCTTCCCGTCCACTCTTTTATATTATCCTCCCATCTCTTTTTGGTCTTCCACTCCCACGCTTCCCAGGCACAGTGCCTTACAGGTTGGTCTTGGTCAGCCCCACCGATACATGTCCATACCATGTCCGTTTTTGTGCTTTTACTTTAGTCAATTGGTTTTTATATTGACCTAACTCCTTCCTAACAGTTTCAAGAGCACTCTCGTTTGTAACGCGATCCAGATATGAAATGCCAAGAATTCTGCGCAAGCATCTCATTTCCATTGCGCACAAGCAATTTCAGAGCGGAGGCAGAGGCACTGAAAGCTGCAGTAAAAGCAATGCTGACAGGTGAAAGCAATGAAAGCCAGATAATCCTGTTTACAGATGCCCTGTCTGTGGTTACAGCACTAAAAAGCCAGAAAAATACTGAACAATGATTTAAGAGCAGTACTCTGTCAACTATGCCAGCAGTCCGCACCAAAAATAGTAATGGTACAGTGGGTTCCATCCCACTGTAACACCCAAGGCAACGAGGAGGCAGACAGACTGGCAAAAGAAGGTGCAAGACTACCACAACCAGATTCTAGTGTGACATACGAAGAGTCCAAAAGGTTTATTAGGGCCAGATACATGGCCAAATGGGAAACAGAACATACCGGCTACACAAAAAACGATGGCTATTACTAGTTGAACAGAAGAGAGCAGGTCGTGGTCTTCAGACTCCGCACAGGCCACAACAGACTGAGGTACCATCTATTCAATAAACTGAAGATAGGTGGCACTGACGAATGCACATGGGGTGCAGGGAAAATTACCGCTGAACATCTGCTGCAAAACTGCCCGACATACGAGGACCAGAGAAAGCAGATGTGGCCATCACCAGTGGCAACACTAGACAAGCTCTATG
>JAVGWX010000015.1:20325215-20485215 GCA_036924085.1 Ariolimax columbianus | reverse complement strand
AGGAAGACTAACGTCTGGCCAGGCACAATATTCTGATCAGACATGTTAGTTAGGGTCAGGCACAATATACTGATCAGACATATTAGTCAGGGTCAGGCAAAATATACCAATCAGACATGTTAGTCAGGGTCAGACACAATATACTGATCAGACATGTTAGTCAGGGTCAGACAAAATATACTGATCAAACATGTTAGCTGTGGTCAGACAAAATATACTGATCAAACATGTTAGCTGTGGTCAGACAAAATATACTGATCAAACATGTTAGCTGTGGTCAGACAAAATATACTGATCAAACATGTTAGCTGTGGTCAGACACAATATACTGATCAAACATGTTAGCTGTGGTCAGACACAATATACTGATCAAACATGTTAGCTGTGGTCAGACACAATATACTGATCAAACATGTTAGCTGTGGTCAGACACAATATACTGATCAAACATGTTAGCTGTGGTCAGACACAATATACTGATCAAACATGTTAGCCGTGGTCAGACAAAATATACTGATCAAACATGTTAGCTGTGGTCAGACACAATATACTGATCAAACATGTTAGCCGTGGTCAGACAAAATATACTGATCAAACATGTTAGCTGTGGTCAGACAAAATATACTGATCAAACATGTTAGCTGTGGTCAGACAAAATATACTGATCAAACATGTTAGCTGTGGTCAGACAAAATATACTGATCAAACATGTTAGCTGTGGTCAGACAAAATATACTGATCAAATATGTTAGAAAGGGTCAGAAACAATATATTGGCCAAGATCCTCACCTCGGCTTCCTCGTAGCCCTCTCTGAAAGCTGGCTGGCTTCATTTCAGCCTTGCTAACGGGGTGAGGGATCGACTTGATCCCCGTAGTAGTGAGTGATACGCACATGAAGCCAAGCATAGCACAACCGCATGGAGAACCCCGGTCCACCTTCATCAGCACGCTCGGAATGGAAGATAAGCTACTGCACCCCGCCACTTAACGTCCTTATCAGGGCGCTCAAAAAGAGTCAATAATCGCATGAGTTAACTAGAGAAGAGCAAGTCATCTTCAAACTAAGAACTGGGCATACCAGACTAAGGTGCTCTCTTTACAACAAAACGAGGATTGGGACAGATGAGAAGTGTCCATGTTGGGTGCATACCATGACCATGGAACGCATCCTACAAAGCTGCACGCAGGAAAATAGAGAACAACAGTGGACTCCCGGGCCAGATATGAGACAAAATCTGTATGGAAATAAAACAGACTTACAGACACCGGTGTCCTTTGTAAGAGAAACCAGGACCTTGATCTGAGGATGACAGAGAAACCAGGACCTAGATCTGAGGATGTAAGAGAAACCAGGACCTTGATCTGAGGATGTAAGAGAAACCAGGACCTTGATCTGAGGATGACAGAGAAACCAGGACAATCTGAGGATGACAGAGAAACCAAGACCTTGATCTGAGGATGTAAGAGAAACCAGGACCTTGATCTGAGGATGAACGAATAAGTAGAAGGATCTCCTGCATACTCTATTTCTCGCCTGCAGCTGCACACAGGCAGGCAGCTGCTCGTACATCGTAGCGTGTATTATCTCATGATCGTTGAACAAAAGTGTCATGTCTTCTCGTGTCATGTCTTCTCGTGTCATATCTTCTCGTGTCATGTCTTCTCGTGTCATGTCTTCTCGTGTCATGTCTTCTCGTGTCATGTCTTCTCGTGTCATGTCTTCTCGTGTCATGTCTTATCGTGTCATGTCTTCTCGTGTGGCCAGAATATGTAATTTATCTGCTCCTCATGACTTCCAGAATTTCTCTTTTCACCCAAAAGTTTCCACAGAACCTCTACATTTGTTAGATAAGATCAAATTCGGGAATTGTTCGAGGGCTTGCAAATGGAATTTAATGTAGATGTACAGTCATCTACATGGGTAGATCTAATATAGAACATAATTGCAGAATTGGAGTGAACACTGTTTGAGTGATAGAAAAGGAAGGCACTAGGGGTCATAATAGGGCATACGGGTAATGTGAGTGAGCAAGTCCAGGTAGCAGTGAAAAAGGCAAATGGAATGTTAGGTATGATAGCAAGAAATATTAAACATAGAAGAAAGGAAGTGATAGTTAAATTGTATAAGATTGGAGCACTGTGTACAAGTGTGGAGACTATCGTAGAGGGGATATAAACATGCTGGCAATGATACAAATTAGACGACAAAGCTGATAATGGGATTCCATAATTATAGTTATGAAGAAAGACTCAGAAAAAAACGGCGTACATTGTCCAGAAAAGATACGAATTTGAGAGATTACAATACAGGTTTATAAGATAAGTAGGGGAAAGGATACATTAGACTATAACAAGTTTTTCAAAGTGCAGCCAGATTCCAGAGCAAGAGGACAGAGCTATAAATTTATTAAAGGAGTTTTCTGAATGGATACTAGCACACATATTTGTATTCAAAGAGTGGTGAATGGTTAGAATGCAAGGCAAAAGCAAAGGCTGGCGTCCATCGTAGACGATGATGGCTTAATTTATTTTGCTAGCGATATTTTTAGTAATGATTAACTGTGCTACTTTTTATCCCCACTCTCTCGTCTCATGCCACCCGACCCCAGTGGCAAGTCAAGGACACGACGACTAGGGGGCGACTACGAGATGCAGGGGACTCCGCATCAAGCACCCGTGAAAAAGACGGCGGAATTCGGAGTCGAAACACACCACCTTAACCACTTCGCAACGGAATCCATTGGAATGCATTGCCCCTTGAAATAGTGGAGACAGGGTCAACGAAGACAATAGATGGTTTTTGGATCAAGTAAAGTTGAACAAAATAATTGGATACAGTCTGGTCTTAGTCTTAGTTAACCTATACTTCTACCAGGGCATACACCCCAGTGCAGGTCCCATCTCTGATATGAGCTCGATGTGGCCAGGAGGAGGATTTACTGCTTAGCGGGCTAGGCTCGAGCAGCTTATTACTCCCATATGAAGGGTTGTTAACTAATGTGCAGGTCCATCTTAATAGACCCAAACACTAGAGCAAAATAGACCCGCAGCCTGTTAGGCATCATCTATGCTCCTCTTAACAAACCACCTAACCATGGCCAGTGTTTTGCCATGTCACACAGTTAGTCACTTTCCTACAACATGATCTCTGTGGGGCAGTGGTGCTATTCTTGTCCTTGTCAAACACAAAGACCCCGGCAAACCACTCGGTAATGTTGGCTTTTTTCCCTTCAAATGCGACCCATTCTCCCGTACATCCAGCGACCCATTCTCCCGTACATCCAGCGACCCATTCTCCCGTACATCCAGCGAACCCTTCTCCCGTACATGCAGCGAACCCTTCTCCCGTACATCAAGCGACCCATTCTCCCGTACATCCAGCGATCCATTCTCTCGTACATCCAGCGAACCCTTCTCCCGTACATGCAGTAAACCCTTCTCCCGTACATCAAGCGACCCATTCTCCCGTACATCCAGCGATCCATTCTCTTGTACATCCAGCGACCCATTCTCCCGTACATCCAGCGACCCATTCTCCCGTACATCTAGCGACCCATTCTCTCGTACATCCAGCGAACCCTTCTCCCGTACATGCAGCGAACCCTTCTCCCGTACATCAAGCGACCCATTCTCCCGTACATCCAGCGATCCATTCTCTCGTACATCCAGCGAACCCTTCTCCCGTACATGCAGTAAACCCTTCTCCCGTACATCAAGCGACCCATTCTCCCGTACATCCAGCGATCCATTCTCTCGTACATCCAGCGACCCATTCTCCCGTACATCCAGCGACCCATTCTCCCGTTCATCCAGTGACCCATTCTCCCGTACATGCACATCTCCAGTGACTCTTCTAATTGCCTTTTCATTGATCAAGTCTCGGCACCATACATCTCTGCTCAGTCTATGCAACACACGGCCGGTCTTATTGTTAAGAATTAACCTAGCTCTCTTCCTTCGGCTGAATGTGTCCTGGGCCATATGGATTCTGCTCTTGATTTTACTAGGCGTGTTCAAATGAAACCGGACCAAACTGCAACACGTGAACATATGTACGATGCGTCTGATGTCACTTATGGTGTAAACAGCACATACCAACCGTCAAATTTGCAAAATATTTGTGTCCTCTGACTCATATAATTTCCTCAGCAGACCGTTGAAAACATGGCGGGTGTGATATATAATCCGTCCAGAGTTGATCAGCGAGTGGTGATTCGTTTTCCAACAGCTGAAGGATGTCGACCAGTTGAAATTCATCGCAGAATGCAGGCAGTGTATGGTGACAAAAGTGTGTCGAAGACAACAGTGAAGAACTGGACAACGATGTTTAAAGAAGGACGGGAGTTAACGCAACAATATGCGTCTGACCTGGTCTCGGAACGTTTTTCGTTAAGTCACGTCCTTCGTTAAACTTCGTTGTCCAGTTCTTCACTGTTGTCTTCGACACACTTTTGTCACCATACACTGCCGGCATTCTGCAATGAATGTAAACTGGTCGACATCCTGCAGTTGTTAGAAACAGAATCACCGCTCGCTGAACAACTCTGGACGGATTCCGTATCACACCTGCCATGTTTTCAACGGTCTGCTCAGAAAACTATAAGTCGGAGGATAATGAAATTTTGCAAATTTGACTGTTGGTATGAGCTGTTTATACCAGAAGTGACGCCATAATGCGCATCGAACGTATGTTCACTTGTTGCAGTGTGTTCCGGTTTCATTTCAACACGCCTCGTAGTTTCACATTTGCATTCATCAGTTATTACATGCCAATTGATATTATACACATGTCTCCTTCTTCAATACATCTTTATTTACCCTGATGTACAATTTTGGATTCTCCTTTGTACTGCGTCTTTCTTTCTTTGACGTTTCACTTTCTACCGGGTTGTAGCCCAGTGTCGGGGTATGTATTTGTCTTTTGTCGTCTCACTTTCTACCGGGTTGTAACCCAGTGTTGTCTCACTTTCTACCGGGTTGTAGCCCAGTGTCGGGGTATGTATTTGTCTTTTGTCGTCTCACTTTCTACCGGGTTGTAACCCAGTGTTGTCTCACTTTCTACCGGGTTGTGTAGCCCAGTGTCGGGGTATGTATTTGTCTTTTGTCGTCTCACTTTCTACCGGGTTGTAACCCAGTGTTGTCTCACTTTCTACCGGGTTGTAGCCCAGTGTCGGGGTATGTATTTGTCTTTTGTCGTCTCACTTTCTACCGGGTTGTAACCCAGTGTTGTCTCACTTTCTACCGGGTTGTAGCCCAGTGTCGGGGTATGTATTTGTCTTTTGTCGTCTCACTTTCTACCGGGTTGTAACCCAGTGTTGTCTCACTTTCTACCGGGTTGTAGCCCAGTGTCGGGGTATGTATTTGTCTTTTGTCGTCTCACTTTCTACCGGGTTGTAACCCAGTGTTGTCTCACTTTCTACCGGGTTGTGTAGCCCAGTGTCGGGGTATGTATTTGTCTTTTGTCGTCTCACTTTCTACCGGGTTGTAACCCAGTGTTGTCTCACTTTCTACCGGGTTGTAGCCCAGTGTCGGGGTATGTATTTGTCTTTTGTCGTCTCACTTTCTACCGGGTTGTAACCCAGTGTTGTCTCACTTTCTACCGGGTTGTAGCCCAGTGTCGGGGTATGTATTTGTCTTTTGTCGTCTCACTTTCTACCGGGTTGTAACCCAGTGTTGTCTCACTTTCTACCGGGTTGTAGCCCAGTGTCGGGGTATGTATTTGTCTTTTGTCGTCTCACTTTCTACCGGGTTGTAACCCAGTGTTGTCTCACTTTCTACCGGGTTGTAGCCCAGTGTCGGGGTATGTATTTGTCTTTCGCCTTCCTCGTGACCCGAGGAACATTTTTTTTTCATTTTACGGCAGGTGTCGTTTACGCTGTCTATCCATCTTTTCCTCGGTCTTCCTCGAATCCTTCTTCCTGATGTTCCTCTGTAGAAGGTTGCATGAACAACATGGTCTGGTTGCATTCTCACAATGTGGCCAAACCAATTTATTTTCTGTTGCTCGATGTAATATTGGCAGGGAATTGTTCCAACCTTCTCACATTTGTGATTCCATCTCTTCTGGTGTTGTTAATGACCTTTCCTAGGCATCGCATTTCATAGGTGGCTAACTTTCGTTCCTGTGCCTTATTCAATGTCCATGTCTGGCACTAGTAGCATAGGGTTGGGATGAAGATACTATTTATCATCTGCTTGTTTGCTTGGAGGAAAATCTTGGGATGTCTTAGTAATTCAGACAGCTGGTAGATGACATCGTTTGTCCTCTCTACTCTCGTCTATCTCTCTATTGAGTCTGCCCTTATCAGTAAAAACAGTTTCCAAATACCTAAATTCTTGTACCTCCTTTATGTTTGTACTGCTAATCATTCTTTTGGCTATATTGTTTTTAAAACTTGACATGTAATGAGCATTGTGCGGTTGTGTGTACTTCTATTTCTCATATCTGCAGTAGAAGCAATGCTGACAGGCGAAAGCAATGAAAGCCAGATAGTCCTATTTACAGATGCCCTGGCCGTAGTCACAGCACTAAAAAGCCAGAAAAATAATGAACCTAATGATTTAAGAGCAGTATTCTGTCAACTATGCGAGCAGTCCGCACCAAAAAGAGTAGTGGTACAATGGGCTCCATCCCACTGTAACATCCACGGCAACGAGGAGGCAGACAGACTGGCAAAAGAAGGTGCAAGACTACCACAACCAGATTCTAGTGTGACCTACGAAGAGTCCAAAAGACTTATTATGGCCAGATACATGGCCAAATGGGAAACAGAACATACTGGCTACACAAAAAATGATGCCTATTACCAGTTGAACAGAAGAGAGCAGCTCGTGGTCTTCAGACTCCGCACAGGCCACAACAGACTGAGGTACCACCTATTCAATAAACTAAAGATAGGTGGCACTGACGAATTCACTTGTGATACCGGGAAAATGACCGATGAACATCTGCTGCAAAACTGCCCCACATACGAGGACCAGAGAAAGCACATGTGGCCATCACCAGTGGCAACACTAGACAAGCTCTATGGCAGTGTCGTCAGCCTCAGGATGACCGCTGCCTTTTTCGAAAAAATGCAGGTTGACGTCTGACAGCGTACGAAGAAGAAGAAGATATCTTAACCAACGTCCCTATCACATAGAAAGCTGAACTTGTGTACATAGGCTCCACTATTATAGTAAAAAGATAGGCTGCGCAAAGATCCAGTTTCACGCTGTGCGGCGTATGACGTCATATGTTGTTAGGCCCATATTATTTGTTGACGTACAGGACATAATCGTGATGCTGTCGGCCACTTTTACTTTCCAGATTGCTCCGGTAACCCAATTTTTGAGACTGGGTTGACCCCAGAGATACGAAATATATCGCCCAATAACTAGGCATTGAACCATAATCGTGTGACTGTAAATTATCAATGCCATACGACAGATACGGGTCTTGAGTTATGTTTTGCTACTGGCCCAAGATAGCTCGGGATCAAAGAGTAAGGTTGATGACCAGCGCAGTTACCTGCTCATTGTCATCAAGACGAAAGTGTCTGATGATTTCGCAGTCGTCGATCGCAATGGGCAAATTACTAGCCGCGGCCCCTCTACTAGTGCGGCCCGTCAGCTAAATTTGACGGATCCTCGAAAGGCGGCCTGTCCAGGATCCAAATTTACCAAAAGAAAAACCAAATTACAATCCCATAGTCTCAAAAACTAAAAAAAAACCAAACCAACAAACAAAACAATGTCTAAGTATAAATAACACTTTCTGTCTTAAATTTGAACTCCGATTAGAAGATGAGCCCATCACAAATAAATGTCAGTGCGTTTGTTTACCTAGGCCATGCAATCAACAACAGCCACACCATTGATACGGAGAGTTCACGCCAGAGAGCAGCGGATTGGCTGTGTGTCAACGGCATTAAACCCATACTCTAGCAGTTGACGGACGTCAAGGCCAAAAGTCACACCTTTAATAAAATTGTTATTCCAGGAATGGTGTTTCGGTGGGAGGTTTAGATTCAACGCAAATCAGACATAGAAAAGTTCCAATTTATTGAAGAAGCAATGGAGCGAAGTGTCCTAAGTATCTCATTAAAAGACCAAATCCGAGATAGTAAAATGCGCGACTACAGTGTTCCGGGATGTCTTCGACTCTGCGTCAATGCGGAAGCACAGATGAGCCGGCCATGTCGTGCGCATGCCAGACGAATGGGTGGACGAAGAGGGTGCCTTTCTGGTGGCCATGCAACTTCAACGGCCAACGTGGCCGCCTGCCGACGAAATAGCGAATGGATCTGCAACATGCCTTTAGACCATCATTGTACTTCAAGGCGAAGGAGAGACACAGCTTTTGGCTATGACATCAGGCTACTTTGCCTGAATAAATACCAGGATTAAAGTCACAGAGTAGTATAAATAACACACATAAGATCTGACGGGAGATGCACTTATGAAATGAAGAACAGAATAGCCAAGGCAAAATCAGTATTCCAGAGTTTGAGGGGAATCTTGTGCAACAAAGCCATTATGTTGTTGTTCTTTCGATTGTCCACAATGAGTAGATTACTCTTATATCCGCCCTGAAATGGGCGTTGATTGACGGGTTGCAGTAGCTTTTCTTACATCCAGAACGTAGTGATGAGAGTGAATCGGGATCCTTCAGGCGGTTGTGATGTTTTTGCCTCATTTGCGTGTCGCTCACTACTACGGAGATCACGTCGAACCTCACCTTGTTAACCAGAGTGTTGTCCTCGACAACATTATGTTTCTAGGACGACCAACGAGGAAGTCATGCGAGGGTCTTGGTCAGTATATTTCTCCTGACCCTGGCTAACATTGTTTGATCAGCGTGTTTTACCTGACCAGACGTTAGCCTCATTGTCCCGTCAGGTGAGGGTCTTGGCCAGTATATTTCTCCTGACCCTGGCTAACATTGTTTGATCAGTGTGTTTTACCTGACCAGACATTAGCCTTATTGTCCCGTCAGGTGAGGGTCTTGAACGGTATATTTATTCTGACCCTGGCTAACATTGTTTGATCAGTGTGTTTTACCTGACCAGACATTAGCCTCATTGTCCCGTCAGGTGAGGGTCTTGAACGGTATATTTCTTCTGACCCTGGCTAACATTGTTTGATCAGCGTGTTTTACGTGACCAGACATTAGCCTTATTGTCCCGCCAGGTGAGGGTCTTAAACGGTATACTTGTTCTGACCCTGGCTAACATTCTCTGTCTGATCAGTGTGTTTGCCTGACCAGGCGTTTTCCTCATCGTCCCCACATATTGTGGTAAAAATACAAAGAGGGACTCAATGGTCGCTAGGTAAAGTGTCCGCCTTGGGTACCGGCGGTCGCGGACTTTAATCACGGCGCAAACAGGAATTTTGTTCATGTGGAGTTTCTGGGAAAAATTCCCATGACCTCTAGGTAGTGAGATCGGATTCCTGTGGTCAGTGTCAAGCACGTTAAAAATCCCTTGGCAGATGGAAATCGAAAAGAGTAGGCTTAACAGCCGCTTACCGACACAATTCAATAATTCTAGATAAAAATAAACCCAGGTTAAGAGCAGCAGAGCTGGCGCCTAACTGGCTGCGGGTCTACTTAGCTCTAATACTTATTAAGATGGACCCGCACATCGCTTAAACCACCCTCCAAGAAACGGGTTGCATAGAGACTCTGTAGAGTCTTCTAAACCAGTATAAAAGACGTTAAATTAAACACACACAAACACACATACACACGTACAGAAAGACACGCACATACTCTGGTACATTCATATTTTCCTTCTTCATTGTTTGTTCTCAAACTCCCTCTCTTGAGCGATTTTGCTCTTCAGAAATCTTCTATAGAAGACTTATATTTCATATTGTGTCCCTGTTAACTCAATCTTCGTTTCTGTATCATTTTGAAATGTTGTCTTTCTGCGCCTATCTCCAAGAAGATGTTGTCATTGGATTTTCTTTCTGTCCATGACTTTTTCCAGTCTATGAAAGCTCTATATTTCAAACGCTTCCAAGCTTTTTCCTTCCTTCTTTGCCAGTCCATGTCTCAACCTTGTACAGTGCAATTGTGTGACCTTACTTGAGTAGTGATTACTCTTTTCGTCAGTTCTTAGTCAACCTGAACTTCTACAGGGGCAGACGGGCTTGTGCAGGACCCAGCTCTGGTTTGAGCTGGATGTAGCCGGGAGAAGGATTTCCTGCCTAGCAGGCTAGGCTCGAGCAGCTTAATACTCCGCGCTGCGTTGGGACAAGCGCTTACTGAGGGTGGTTAACCGTTGTGTGCGTCCATTTTAATAGGCTCAAACACTTGAGCAAAGTAGACCCGCAGCCTGTTAGGCGCCATCTATGCTGCTCTAAACAAACCACCTAATCATGGCCGGTGTTATGCCATGTCAAAGTTAGTCCCCTCTTACGACATGCTCTCTGTGAGGCAGTGGTGCTATTCTTGTCCTTGTCATACACAAAGACCCCGGCGGAACAAAAGGGAAAAATAAATTCATCTTTTAAATTATTGTTATATCATATATACAAACATATATTGATCTTGAAATTATTCGAATATTGGAAATATAAAAACATGTTTTCGTCAGTTCTATCCTGACATTCTTTGAGGTTTAATTTCTGTTTTCACTCAGAAAGCCTTGTTTTTGCCAGTCAAGGTCTTGTTTTTTTTCCGTCTCATAGCAGGCACATTCTGTGACGGTCTGCCCCCATGTACGTAAACTTCTACACTTGTTTGATTCACGGTTTTATTCACTTGTCTATGTTGCTAGTCTGTTACCATGGACACAAGTGTAGCTTTCAAGTTATCTGACATTACCCACTGACTTGCCAGATTGAATGCCAGGATCCCAGCACGTTCCAGTGTCAGCGTGGCAAAATGGTTAGCGGCGTTGTCTCGTGGGTGGTTCGCGACAGGTCGATAACGCTCTAATCTTTTAGTCTATTTTTCACTCCATCGGAAGTATAGTGCCACCACTAAAGTTGACTTCTTTTAGGAATCCTGCCACATTACATTTTACGTGCATTTACAGTTTGTGGTTTTTGCGTCAAATGCTTAACGCGACCAGGATGCTAGTCGCATGCACAACTCTCTTTAACAGCAATTTACGACATTCATGGGAATGCAGTGGTTCTATTCTTTCCTCCGAAGTAAAGGTACCGGGATTCAGTCAGAGGTACGGCTCTACACAGTTGTAGATAGGCAATAGGAAGTCACAAATCAGACGCTGCTGTCGGAGATGAAGTGATGGAGAGATATCCCTGTACTAGGCCTCCACTTTATCATGATGTCGAGGGATGTGCTAATTTCTTCGTTGCGTTTCCTAATTTAAGTTAGTCAGCTATCCATTTCTATCTGGGTCTACCTGAGCTTGGCTTTAGTTGGTGGTGCAATTGTGAGAAACGAAATCTACCACTTTCTTACTCACCGCTCGAAAATTGGTACCTGACTCATAGTTAAGGACGATAAACCAGCGAAGAAGGGAACTTATAACTTTACATCACCCATGTTGTGGCAACGTGATGTACGAGGGGGATTCTAATGAAAACCTTAAAAATGGAATACAAATAATTTTGAAAAAAAAATCACGTGTTTGTGTTGTAACTTGCTAAGGACAAAACTGTCCTGCGCGTCTCATCAATGTGCAGACAAACAACATGAAGTTCTAATTGCAGTTAAAAGATGGCCGCCGCACTAGTGATATGCACCAAAGAAAAGCAGCGTTCTGTTATCAATTTTTTAAGCAGCGAAGGGGTGAAACTTATAGAGATTCATCAGCGAATGAAGGCCTAGTTCGTTTATGCATGCCTTTCACGCATAGTCAATCTGTGATTTTCCTTTATGATTCGTTCACCTTCTGCAATCGACTCTGGGGTCACTACTCAGTGGGCCTGAACAGATTGTCACAGAACTCACGTCGTTTGGGAGCTTCGTACTTCCCTCATACACACACAGGAGTGAAGAGCTTGTATCAGCGTAGTGAAGAGCGTGTATCAGCGTAGTGAAGAGCTTGTATCAGCGTAGTGAAGGGCTTGTATCAACGTAGTGGACCTTCATTCGTCGATCAATGATCAGTGTATAGCAGGCACCCCAGACAGATAAAACGTCTTTTAATAACGATATCTGCGCAGGCATCTCGATGGAGTACATGACACAGTGCCTAACGCTGAAATTCTTAGTACGGCTGACATCCTTTAGCGGCTACACGCTTCTGCAGAAAGCCCAGATAAGATGGACGAGACATGATGTTCCCATACCCAGTGAGCACCTCCACGGGTAGCCTCTTTACGGTGAGCTCAAAACAAGCATCCGCTCATTGGGAGGACAAAAGAAACTCAATAGAGAAGTGTCTCCGAAAAGCTTCAACCATTGATGTCAGGGGAGTGGCTCGCACGGCTCCACCACTCGTTAACATCATCAAAGGTGCTCAGATCACAGACCGAAGTCCCATGGCTGAGGTTCAGAGTAGGCGTGCTACCCGGAGGAGGAAAACGCACGACTCCTCCACACCAAACTCCTAACATGAGTGTGCCGGGTGTTGTGAAGTCTGCCGGGCCAGGATTGGTCTTTATTGCCATATGAGCACACATCTCGCAACACAAGTCTGATGCCGTCAGCATCTTGGCTTGCGATGGGGAGGGGTGTGCGGGAGGGGGCGGTGGCAGTTATTATATATATATATATATATATATATATATATATATATATATATATATATATATATATATATATATAGATTGATAGACTGATAGGTAGGTAGGTAGGTATTTAAGAAGGAAGGTTGATCTTTGTGAATGCCCACAATGAGTATGTTACTCTTTTTGTGCGCCCTAAAAAAAACGTTAACGGGACAGATTTCAGTAGCTTTCCTCACATTCCGAGCGTGCTGATAAAGGTTGACCGGGTCCTCCAGGCGGTTGTGCTATACTTGGCTTCATATGCATCTAGCTCACTACTATGGGGATCACGTCGATCCCTCACCTATTTGCCAGGGGACCTTGAAAACAGCCCCTTTCTGGGAAGGGCTACTAGGAAGCCGAGGTGAGGGTCTTGTCCAGTATGTTTTGCCTGACCCTGACTAAGATGTCTGATCAGTATATTTTTGCCTGACCCTGACTAACATGTCTGATCAGTATATTTTTGCCTGACCCTAACATCTCTAATCAGTATACTTTTGCCTGACACTGACTAACATGTCTGATCAGTTTATTTTTGCCTGACCCTGACTAACATGTCTGATCAGTATATTTTTGCCTGACCCTAACATCTCTAATCAGTATACTTTTGCCTGACCCTGACTAACATGTCTGATCAGTTTATTTTTGCCTGACCCTGACTAACATGTCTGATCAGTTTATTTTTGCCTGACCCTGACTAACATGTTTGATCAGTTTATTTTTGCCTAACCCTGACTAACATGTCTGATTAGTATAGTTTACCTGACCCTGACTAACATGTCGGATCAGTATATTTTTGCCTGACCCTAACATCTCTAATCAGTATTTTTTTGCCTGATCCTAACATGTCTGATCAGTATATTTTTGCCTGACCCTGACTAACATGTCTGATCAGTTTTTTTTTGCCTGACCCTGACTAACATGTCTGATAAGTATATTTTTGCCTGACCCTGACTAACATGTCTGATCAGTTTATTTTTGTCTGACCCTGACTAACATGTCTGATCAGTTTTTTTTGCCTGCCCCTGACTAACATGTCTGATAAGTATATTTTTGCCTGACCCTGACTAACATGTCTGATCAGTTTATTTTTGCCTGACCCTGACTAACATGTCTGATCAGTTTATTTTTGCCTGACCCTGACTAACATGTCTGATCAGTTTATTTTTGCCTGACCCTGACTAACATGTCTGATCAGTTTATTTTTGCCTGCCCCTGACTAACATGTCTGATAAGTATATTTTTGCCTGACCCTGACTAACATGTCTGATCAGTTTTTTTTTGCCTGCCCCTGACTAACATGTCTGATAAGTATATTTTTGCCTGACCCTGACTAACATGTCTGATCAGTTTATTTTTGCCTGACCCTGACTAACATGTCTGATAAGTATATTTTTGCCTGACCCTGACTAACATGTCTGATAAGTATATTTTTGCCTGACCAGTCGTTAGTCTTCCTTTCCAAGAAGGTAGGGTGGTTGGTTGGGGCGTGAGTTACCGGCGCTCGAATAGGGAGAAAGCATTTGTTGCACTATAATCTGCTCGATGCCACTGAGAAGTGTTAGGCACTGGGCTGGCTACCCCGCTCAACGGGGAAAATAGTGGACAAGAAAAATAAACGGAAACACCTAAGGACAGAAGATGGGCGACAAAGATGGGGGAGGGGGGGGGGAGGGGAAGGTTGAGAGAGAGAGAGAGAGAGAGAAAGAGAGGGCCAGGCAAACTTGTGAATGCAAACCCTTTTGGCACTCCGACGACGCATAAGCAATAAAATGTATCTTGCTATATCTTAAGCCGTGACTGTGCTCTGGCCTAGTTATTAAATCAGGATTTATTGTTCGTTCATCGCCTGTTTTTCTACACGTGTGTTCGCTACACCCGACAATGCCCGTTTTGAAAAACGTGTAATTTAGGGTTGTGCATGGAGCTGGTAATTTCACCACGTGGATACTGATGGGAACTATTGCTGAGCGCTGGATGACGTTTCTGTGGTTGCTGGTTCACAGTGGCTCATTTTATTCCGCGAAATGCGCTTACAAAGGTTTGCTCAGGACTTACAGGCTGTAGTACAATGCGTATCTTCTCAGTAGAATTCTCCACCATGTAGATCAGTGTTCATCCTTACCTCGTTGGCCTGACAGCCGTAACATAGCTTGTTTCCAGGGAGACCGGCGGGGTGTAAGGTGAGGTCTCTATCAGCATGTCCTATTTGTACATGGCGGTATTTCTTTTCTCTCTCTTTTTCACCTAAAATCAAAGCACATAAAGTCTTTACTACTACTAATGCTACTGCTACTACTACTACTAATGCTACTACTAATGCTACTACTATTACTACAACTACTACATCTACTACTACTACAACAATTGCTACTACTACTACTACTACTACTACAGTTGCAGTTACTACTACTACTACTACTACTAATGCTGCTACTGCTACAACTACATTGACTACTACTAATACTACTATACTACTACTACTACTAATGCTGCTACTACTACTACTACTACTACTATACTACTACTACTACTACTACTACTACTACTACTACTACATTGACTACTACTACTACTATTACTACTACTATTACTACAACTACTACATCTACTACTACTACAACAATTGCTACTACTACTACTACTAATACTACAGCTGCAGTTACTACTACTACTACTACAACTACTACTACTACTACTACTACTACTACTTTCTTCTTCTTCTTCTTCTTCTTCTTCTTCTTCTGCGTTCGTTCTCAATCTCCCGCTACGAAGACCTGACAGGGCGTTGCAAGTAGCAGGATGTAGTCCGGAGAACGGAATGCGTTGTGTCGCTAGTTTATAGCTTGACTGCAATATTTGTACCTTTCGGTCCGACACATCCGTCTTCGACAGAACTACTACTACTAATGCTGTTGCTACTACTACTACAACTACGACTATTACTACTACAATTACTTCATCTACTACTACTACAACAATTACTGCTACTACTACTCATACTACAGCTGCAGTTAATACTACTAATACTACAGCTGCAGCTACTGATACTACTACAACTGCTACTATTACTACTGTCACTACTATCCCTATTAGTTCTTCGTTTTCGTCTTTGTCATCCTCTTCTTCTTCCTTATCTTCTTCTTTTCCTTCTTTTCATCTTTCTCGTTTTCTTCTTTTTCTTCCTTTTCGTGTTTTTCGTTTCCGTTTTCTACTTTTTGTTCTTCTCCCTCTTCTTTTTGTTCTTCTCCCTCTTCTTTTTCTTCTTCTTCTTCTTCTTTCTTTAGTCTTTAGTTCTTCATCTTCATTTTATTATTCATCTTCTTGTTCATCTTCTTCGCTTCGTTGCTTATTCTTTTTATTCTTTATTTGTTGTCTTAAATCATTATCCTCTTTGTTTTCTTCTTCCTTTTCTTTTTCTTCTTCATCTTCTCCTTCTTTAATTCCTCTCCTTCTTATTCTTTCCAGCTCTTTTTTTTTCTTCTTCTTCTTCTTTAGTATTTATCATCTTCTTTTTTCTTCTTATTACTCGTTATTATCGCATGTCCTGATAAGGAGGTTATGTTATGTGTTGCCGTAGTTTACAGCGAAGCTGCGATATACATCCCGTTTCCGTACAGCACATGCTGTCTGAGCGAGTTTGCCTTCCCTCTTCGACCGCAACTCTCTCTTGCAGGCTGCGCGGATGCAGCATGTTTCCAGGGTCGCCACTTGGACACCTGTTGTTCTTTTCTGACTCTGACGCCTGCCGTCAGATATGAGTCGCTAACTGCCGTGTTTGGACGTTCAATTTTTGTGCAATAAGTTTTGTATGCACATCAGTACTTCTAAGACGTCAACTCCGTGGTTGAACTAAAAGCAAGGCCCGTTTGAATTGAACACTCAGAACATGAGCTCAGGACGGCAGCATTATCTCAGAAGATGGCAGCTGCGAGCGACTTCTTATATCAAGGGAGATGGGACCAGCAGACTGCTTGCATCCTGAGTTACTTCCAGTCACTTTGACATGTCTTGCCATTGGTCCAAAGTAGCTCGCGATCAGAGAGTGAGGTTGATGACCAGCGCAGTTTCTTCCAACTTACAATTCCAATATAACGCAAGTTACTTCATCAAGACAAAACCGTCTGATGTCGCCATTATTGCTTGTGATGGGCAACTAACTATTAGGCACAAAAAACAAAAGCTGCTTCAGAAACATCATCCCAAGGATGATAGTCATATTAATTCAACAAACAAATATAAATATATGTATACAAAATATCTGTCCATCGTTGTCGATGAGGACCGCCGACATCATCCTTGTCACAGATTTCCATGTTGGGTGTGGGTGCGGATGTGGCTGAACAGGCCAATGCGTGCACGAAAACATCTGCTACATATCGGGCACACGAGGTTTGTAGAAGGTGATGGTGTTCCCGCTGTTCGTGATTTCCGAGTCTCGCGTCTACTCTGGGCTTTCACAACACGGTCGTCTTCGCCGGTAGCTACACCCGATTTGACTGCACTTCTCCAGTCAGATCTGTTTTGCGCAAGACATTCCCAGGTGTCGATGTCTATCTGGCAACTTTTCAGTGAATCCTTCAGACCGTCCTTAAAACGTTTCTTAGAGCGCCCTCTCTCGCGCCATCCCTCTCTCAGTTCGCCGTAGAGAAGCTTCTTTGGGAGCCGCTCTTCTGACATACGGACGAGGTGTCCGGACCATCCTGTTCGTGCTTTTTCTAGCAGTGCATGGATGCTGTGCATGTTAGTCCTCGAGAGAACCTCGATGTCAGTGACATGATCTTGCCATCGGATGTGGAATATTCGTCTCAGGCAACCTGTGTGGAAGTGGTTTAACCTCCTTGCATGTCCAGAGTATACAGTCCAGCTTTCGCAAGCGTATAGTAGGGTTGGAATGATGGTTGCACGGTAGACTTTGAGTTTGGTCTTGACTCTGATGCCACGACTTCCCACACCATCGAGTGCATTCTACAAAAGGCTGTGCTGGCCTTTGCGATTCTGCTTGCCACCTCATCGTCTAGGATGACAGATCTCGACAGCGTGCTGCTCAGATATGTGAATTTGTCTACGACATTTAGCGTCTGCCTGCTGACTGTAGTCCCTGGTTTTGTATACGACATGCCTGGTTTGGGTTGATACACGATCTCTGTTTTCTTGGCATTTATGGTTGGGCCAAAATTTTCGCATGCGGCCGAGAACCGGTCCATTCCAACCTGCATGTTCAGTTCTGAGTTGCTGATGAGAGCGCAGTCGTCAGCAAATACAAGTTTCCTGATTATGCCGCCAGCCACTTTGGTTTTGGCCTTCATTCTTCTGAGATTGAGTAGCTTGCCATCTGTGCGGTACTTTATGGGTTTTGGAGTACACATTGGTGTTTTACTCCGTTTGATACTAGAAACGTTTTAGAGATTGCTCTGCTGTCCAGTACACGAGCACACATGCCTTCGTGTAGCTGTTTCACCGTAGTTATGAACTTGTTGGGGCAGCCAAACTTTGACATTATCATCCACAACCCTCCTCTGTTTACTGTATCAAATGCCTTTGTCAAATCAATAAATGTGCTGTACAGGGCGTAATTGTGTTCTCGACATTTCTGACGGTTGCTTTTTCTCTTGTACAGGTGAACGATTTAGGCGTCCTTTAGCTCCCGCGTAATTTTTCCTTCAGCCCACATGTGGCAGAAGAGTTCAGTGATCCTTCTTGGAGCTTTCCCTATAGATAGTGAACTGATTACCCTGTCGACTTCCTCCTCAGTGATGAGTTCATCCAGCGCCAGGTTCAGTTCCACCTGCGGCATTCGCCGGATGTTCTCCTCATTTATGGACGATGGGTGGTTTAGTATTTTGCAGAAGCATGAACACTGAAACGGAGGTCATCCTAACCCGGTCAAAAAGACGGTACTTCAGAAAGTAGCTTATCGCGTTTCGACAGCCCACCACATCACTTCAAACTCAATCTACATCTGTTGCGTGTGCTGAAAATACACACAGGAGACATCGAAACTCACAAGTAAACAATCAACTCGAAAGACCAGGGGAAAAAGGTGAAAGAAGAATACATAAACAAATACACACATAAACAGATACCCCAAAGCTCCACCCAGCGATAAAAGAGAAGAGAATAGCTACCGAGAAAATGAGGCAGACGCGGACACCATACTGTCTGCATCCGAATCCTTCACTAGAAGTCTTGACAATGTCTTGCGTCTAGAACATGTTGAGTCCGGACGAGAGAGTGAGGAAGATCCTGATCACATCTCCCTCACTATAAACACATTGCGCAACTCACGGCATGACCCTACAGATCACACCCTGACCAGCAAATCACAACTGGCAGGGCCCCCAAACTGCAGCGGCGGAACAGGCAGATAACGATCACGAAAACTATCCATCACGCTTGCAACATGGGATGTCCGTACGCTACTGGACAACGCCAAAGCAAACAGACCCGAACGACGGACAGCACTGATCGGTGGGGAACTGGCTAGATACAACATCTGCATAGCCGCCCTGAGCGAGACACATCTGGCAGAGGAAGGGCAGATCGCAGAGGAAGGCACTGGCTGTACTTTCTTCTGGATCGGCCGCAGCAAAAAAGAACGTCATGAAGCTGGAGTTGGCTTTGCCATCATGACCAATATGGTCGACAAGCTCACAAGCGTGCCCAAGGGAATAAATGACCGCATAATTACACTGCGTCTCCCCCTAATAGGAGGGCGCCATGCCATACTTATCAGTGCATACGCACCCACAATGACAGATGCTGACGAAACAAATGATAAGTTTTATGAGGACCTTGAGGCGCTCATCGCCACAGTCCCCAAATCTGACAAATTGGTCATCGTCAGTGACTTTAACGCTAGGATTGGCACAGACTGTACAGCCTGGGAGGGGGCCAATGGCAGATATGGTACGCTAGGGTCGGCACAGACCATACAGTCTGGGAGGTGGCCATTGTCAGACATGGCATCGGAAAATGTAACAGTAGCAGACTGCTTCTTCTGAACACATGTGTCGCCAATGAATTACTCATTACAAACATAGCTTTCCGACTTCCGGTTCAAAATAGAACTACAGGGATGCACCCAAGGTACCGCCACTGGCACCTCATTGACGTTGGGATCGCGCGGATAACCAAGAGCATGTGTGGTGCAGAATGTTGGACCGACCATCGACTTGTCATTGCCAAGCTAAACTTCAAGATCCAGCCCATGATGTGCCCCCAGGGAAAGAAACTCCGAGGAGGCTAAATGTCCCTCAGCTGAAATGTTAACCCACGAGAAGCGGCTTCCAGGAAGAGCTTGAGGGCAGACTATCTGAGCTTCGGTTTGTAAAGAACGACATCGAAAAGAATTGGGCATCCTTGAGAAACACACTCCACAATACAGCAGTTAAACATACTGGGCCACTCACTCGCAAGCATAAGGATTGGTTTGATGAAAACGATCTGGAAATACAGGGCCTTCTTGCTGCAAAACATGAAGCGCACAAAGAATACCAAAGAAACACACCATTTCTGTCAGCAAAAAAGGCCTTCAATATTGCTCGCAAAGCTGTCCAGACCAGGCTTAGAGAGATGCAAGACTCCTGGCTCAGCAAAAGAGCTGACGAAATTGAGATGTTCGCCGAGCGTCATGACACCAAACGGTTTTACGAGGCACTGAAAGCTCTCTACGGCCCGCAGCCCTCTAGTTATACTCCAGTTCGCAGTGCGGATGGGACACTGCTAACAGATAAGGTTCAGATCTTAGACAATCTGGGGTAGTTGTCTCGCCGCAGCGACTCAATTTCAACCAGTGTTCGTAAAGCGATCTCAGTCCCGCCAGGCGGAGCGATAGCGCGGGCTTGCGGAAAACGCTCGCCTGCCTTTCCCCGTAGTGCGAATTGGGTGCGGTTTGTTGTAGTGGCTCCTCCACCGAGGTGCGCTAGTCTGGTCCGTATCAGGAAACGTGGTCCGTCCGTGGTGATTTATCTAAGGCTTATAGCAGAGCTCGACAGTACGTCTCGCTGGTGGTCCGACTCTCGCAAAGAGCTTGTGACCGGCAAATGGAAAGCAGGAATCGTTGCCTCGAGGCCCTGCGTTCTCCCTACGGAGAAGGGCAGGCCGGCAGGCCAAATTGTCTCTAGTCCCAGTGAAATTCATCGCCGAGGTCGTTGGGATCCGTTCTGCACAGAGCGCTGTCATCCCTCCTCGAGGGAGCCCGGTCGGTCGGTCGTCTGGTGCGTGTGGGAGGCCCCTGTCAGGCGGTCCTAGGTCGAAGGAGTGAGGGACGGGTGGAACAAACCGTCCGTCCGTCCCGTCAGTCGGTCCCTGCGGCCGTCGTCCCAGCGAGGCTTTTTACAAAAACACACCCTTCCTCCGCCGACCGGTGTGTGCTGTACACAGTACGTCTCCGACAGATATCTGGTTGATCCTGCCAGTAGTCATATGCTTGTCTCAAAGATTAAGCCATGCATGTCTAAGTTCACACTGTCTCACGGTGAAACCGCGAATGGCTCATTAAATCAGTCGAGGTTCCTTAGATGACACGATCCTACTTGGATAACTGTGGCAATTCTAGAGCTAATACATGCTTACCAAGCTCCGACCCTCGCGGAAAGAGCGCTTTTATTAGTTCAAAACCAATCGTCGTTTCCCCTCGCGGGGTTGCGGCGTCCCCACTGGTGACTCTGGATAACTTTGTGCTGATCGCATGGCCTCATGTGCCGGCGACGCATCTTTCAAATGTCTGCCCTATCAAATGTCGATGGTACGTGACATGCCTACCATGTTTGTAACGGGTAACGGGGAATCAGGGTTCGATTCCGGAGAGGGAGCATGAGAAACGGCTACCACATGCAAGGAAGGCAGCAGGCGCGCAACTTACCCACTCCCGGCACGGGGAGGTAGTGACGAAAAATAACAATACGGGACTCTTTCGAGGCCCCGTAATTGGAATGAGTACACTTTAAACCCTTTAACGAGGATCTATTGGAGGGCAAGTCTGGTGCCAGCAGCCGCGGTAATTCCAGCTCCAATAGCGTATATTAAAGTTGTTGCAGTTAAAAAGGTCGCAGTTGGATCTCAGGCGCAGGCGGGCGGTCCGGCTCGCGCCGGTTCACTGCCCGTTGTCTCCTGCCCTACCGTCTGCCGGCTCTCTCCCACGGGTGCTCTTCGCTGAGCGTCCTGGGTGGCCGGCGCGTTTACTTTGAAAAAATTAGAGTGTTCAAAGCAGGCCTCGGCTGCCTGAATAATAGTGCATGGAATAATGGAATAGGACCTCGGTTCTATTTTGTTGGTTTTCGGAACTGGAGGTAATGATTAACAGGGACAAACGGGGGCATTCGTATTGCGGCGTTAGAGGTGAAATTCTTGGATCGCCGCAAGACGAGCTACTGCGAAAGCATTTGTCAAGAATGTTTTCATTAATCAAGAACGAAAGTCAGAGGCGCGAATACGATCAGATACCGTCGTAGTTCTGACCATAAACGATGCCGACTAGCGATCCGCAGGAGTTGCTTCGATGACTCTGCGGGCAGCTTCCGGGAAACCAAAGTGTTTGGGTTCCGGGGGAAGTATGGTTGCAAAGCTGAAACTTAAAGGAATTGACGGAAGGGCACCACCAGGAGTGGAGCCTGCGGCTTAATTTGACTCAACACGGCCAACACTGAAATGATTGACATGCCGAGACCACTCTTCTGGGATCTAATATGGAACTGGTGCTGGATTTAGACCCCCAGAAATCTGGGGTTATGCCCCCTGTGGCCCGGTTTGGTCTGCATCCAGTGTTCTGAAAAAGGAATTGACGGAAGAGCACTATCAGGAGTGGAGCCTGAGGCTTAAATTAACTTAACACGCCAATACTGCAGAATGACTATCAAAAAGTACACCTTCGTGGGGTCTAATAAAGAACATGTGCTGGAATTAGACCCTCGAAAATCTGGGGCTACCCTCTAAGAAACTTGATTGTCTCGCTAAGGGAATTGACGGAAGGGCACCACCAGGTGTGGAACCTGCGGCTTAATTTGACTGAACTCGCCAATACTGTAGAACAACTGACAAATCGAGAGCACTGCCGTTTGGGTCTAATAATGAACGTAAGCTGGTATTAGACTCACGGATGACAAATCAGCTCTCAAACACTCAAATGAAAGAACGCTACGGAAATCGTGTTTAACTCCCCAGAAACCGCAGATTTCAAATACCTGGTCATTGACAAACAAAAGCCCTCAATAAATTCGTCTGACCAAATAGTGAACGGGTGCTGGAAATAGATCATCTGAAGACAGGTCAGTTTTACCCTACAAATGACAGGGCGTTGCTACGGAAAACCAGCTCAAATCGAGAGGAGCCGCAGACACTTTGGTTCACGTACCAGGCTGATAAGCCAAGGGCGCGAGGCTACCATGTGGGGGATTACGGCCGAACCCTTGTAAGCCGCAATCCCGCCCAAAATCTCAGCACCACTGCAATGGGAGGCTCCTACATGCTCGGGACCTGGGGCTTGCGCCCCAGCCCTATCAGGTAGAGCCACAGTAAGAGGTCCTTGCCGTCCGCCAATCAAAGCGGGCGGACAACTGCTTGATACTCACCCTATACGGCGATGGGGTGCGAAAACACCAACCAAAGACTTAGTACCTGGTCGGGGTGTCGAAAACAGTAGAGCAGCCACCTCACTGTGAACTGTCAAGACTCAACCACTGACCATGAGAGTTGTCCGCACATCAGGCAAACAACATCTCTGTGACATCACCAGGCTTGTCCTCTGGCTGAATGCACTCCGGCTACGATATCTACCTCTGTACGTTATCAGCCATATAACTATCATACTGGACGCAGAAGAGATGCAGACCAGCGGACATTGCACACCTGCCCCACTGTGTCAACACCCCAGGTGGCGGGGAATGCTAGGCGTACCATCTCTGAATAGAAGCCAAGAAAATAAAGGGAAAAGAGATACCCCACTCACATGCAAATGCTACGTTCCTGGCAGGACGTGACGATCCTGGGATACAGACACACTGGACTGCCTCTCTTCCGGGTAAACCAGTCCATCTCATATATCATCACATATCATCATTGCACCCTATAGACACGAGTAGTGAAGACTCGATAGTCTGGTAAGACAACTTCCATAAGAGAGAAAACTCTGATCATAAACAACTGCTGCCTTGCAGATAGGCTGGGGACAGCCAAAGGCTAAGGAGGGCATCCCTACAGAAACGCCTGTTGAAATCGGATGCACAGGGCCGCAAGCCTAACAAAACAGTGCAACGTAAATCACAGTATGATGGCAGTACAACCTATTAGAAAAACGCATGGCGCTCATCCTGCGGAGTCCCGCCAGGCAGCGATAGTGCCGGGCCCCACGTCTCGAAGGGGCCCACCCTCGACTACTGGTGGTCACCCACCCATGTGTCGTGGAGTCAAGGCACATGGCTATGGGGCAACTTCTATTGGCCAAAACCTCAAGACCCTCAAAATACTACAGTGGAATGCGGAGGGAGTCATTAATAAAAAACTTTCCCTAACACACCACCTGCATGAAGGTAAGATTGACGTGGCATGTATCCAGGAAACGCACCTCAACAATAACCATAAATTCTCAATCAGAGGATATCAGACCTTCCGTCTAGATAGAGAAGGCCACAAAGGAGGGGTCCTGATACTGACCAGAAACTGCATACCGAGTAGCGCGGTATCTGTCAATCACACCGGACAAGCAGAAATTGCAGGAGTTGGCATAATGGCTCAAGAGACGAAGCTCCGCATTTTCAATCTGTACGGACCACCAAACAGAGACCTATCGCTCTCGAGTATGGAGGTCAGAGACTCCAACTGCTTAGTAGTTGGAGATTTCAACAGCCACTCGGAGAGATGGGGATACTCTGACACAGACAGCAGAGGTGACGAAGTGGAAGATTGGGAGATAGATGCAAATCTCTCCCTAATCAATAGGCCGGAGGATAGCCCTAGCTTCTATTCAAGAACATGGCATACCACCTCGACTCCAGATTTGGCCTTCTCCACACAGGACATACACCATAAAATAGACCGCCAGGTGCTAAACCAACTGGCAGGTAGCGACCACAGGCCGATCAGGCTAACCATTGACATGGAAGTAGGCCCACAGGAAACAAAACCGCTCCCACGTTGGAATTACAAACGAGCCGACTGGGACAGATTTGCAATCCTGACAGATGGGCTGTGTGAAACCATCAACACACGAAACACCAAAATGAAGCCCATGGTAGAGAGCCTAAGCAAGGCAATAATGCAAGCCGCCACTGAAACCATCCCAAGAGGAGCTAGGAAAAACTATAAGCCCTACTGGAATGATGAGTTGCAGAAAGTGGAAGATGCAGTAACAAATGCTAGGAACATGGCAGAGCGAGAAAAATCCGTGGAGGCAAACATCGCCCTCAAAGCCGCCGCGGCGAAGTACAAACACACTCTCAAGCAAACAGCAAGAGAAAGCTGGAAAAATAAAACGGAAAGTCTAAACCTGGACAAAGACGGGAACAAGCTATGGAAGCTAGTCAGAGCCATGAATGACGAAACCCCGTCAAATAAACAAATTACTATCAAGCAGGGCGAGAACTTGATCACAGGTAAGAAAGCCGCAAACGCCTTTGTCGATCACTATGCCGGAGCAAACCACATCGAGGTCCCTGCAGATAAGCATACAGACATTAGCGAAGAACTAAAGGGACACGAAAACATGATTACGGCTCCTGAAGAGCACATGATGGCCAAACTAACAATGCGCGACATGGAAGAGGCTATGAGAACACTAAAGAAAAGGAAATCTCCCGGAAAAGACGGGATAACAAACGAAATGCTGATGGGGCTGGGCCAAACAGCGAAGAAGAAACTGCTAGCGGTACTGAACCAAAGCTGGAAAAGGGGAATTGTACCACAGGCATGGAAAGATGCAATACTGGTACCAGTACCAAAAACAGGAAAGGACAAAACAGATCCAAATGAATACAGGCCCATAAGCCTACTGAGCTGTGTCGGCAAGCTGATGGAACGGATGATAAACACCAGACTGATGTGGCATCTGGAAGAAAAACGAATACTAATTCCACAGCAAGCCGGCTTTAGACAGCACAGATCCACTGAGGACCAGGTCATCCTCATAGCCCAAGAGATAGAAGATGCCTACCAGGCACAGAAACACACAGTAGCTGTTTGGGTGGATCTGGAAAAGGCATTTGACAAAGTCTGGAAAGATGGACTTAGAGTCAAGCTAAGAAGAAGTGATGTCTGTGGGAAGATGTACAAGTGGATCAACCACTACCTCAAACAAAGAACGGCCAGAGTCCAAGTACAAGGGCAGATGAGCAAAAAGGTGACACTCGAGCAGGGAGTACAGAGCAGGGAGCCAGATACATGACCAAATGGGAAACCGAGCATACTGGTTACACCAAAAACGATGCCTATTACCAGTTGAACCGAAGAGAGCAGGTCGTTGTCTTCAGACTTCGTACTGGCCACAACAGACTGAGGTACCACCTATTCAACAAATTGAAGATAGGGTGTACCGACGAATGCCCGTGCGGTACTGGTAAAATGACCACTGAACATCTGCTGCAAAACTGCCCGACATACGAGGATCAGAGAGAGCAGATGTGGCCATTACCAGTGGAACTGCAAGACAAGCTCTATGGCAGTGGCGAGAGCCTCAGGATGACCGCCGCTTTTTTCGAAAAAAATAATGGTTACTGTCTGACTGTGTACGCAGAAGAAGAAGAAGAAGATCTTAGACAGATGGGCTGACCACTTGTGCACAATTCTAAATCATCCATGTGTAGATGCATTCTCATTTACCTCAAATGACAAAAACAACGAAATTCACGTTACAGACAGAAAGCCTTCGACAGGGACAAAGAATAAACAAAAAGAACTATCGAATCACAAAAAACGGAAATACAATGTACCTGACCATGATACAATACAGCTTGAGTTAGCAACCATTCCACACAACTTATGGATCACACGGTAATCTAGTCACGAAGTAGATTAGACAAAAAAGGAAATGGTAAATACGACAATGGATACTAACTCAAGCCAGATTATATTAAAGTTAACAATAAGCATGTTCTACGCAGATCGTTGCTCTCACGACAGTCGATCTGTAAGACTCGACCTCTAGCCAGAACTCTCGTCTCTGTCATCTTTAGGACCTCCTTGCAGTATTGTGTCCATCTTCTCCTCGGTCTTCCCCTGACCCCGCTTTCCGGGCATCATGCAGTTTCGTTCTCTCTAGACCATTATCACGCTTGATGTAGCCAAAATATGTTAGCTTTCTAGACAAGATATTGTGTACTAACCAAACCAATTTTCCTCGATAGCCAGTACTTTTATGGCTTGGCTTGGCTTTGTTCGTTCTCAATCTTCCGCTACCAAACCCTGAAAAGGGCTTAAGTAGCAGAATGTAGTCCAGAGAAAGGAAGGCGTTGTGTCGTAGTTTACAGCTTGACTGTAATATTTGCACCTTTCGGTCTAACACATCCGACTTCATCAAGCATTGTTTGAGTACCGGGTTAGCATTCCCTCTTCGATTCTTTCTCCTTAGCCAGTCTGCTCTGCTGCAGCCTGTTATCCAGGATCACCGCGTGGAGGTGTAGAAGGGTCTTGGCAGCTCTAGTTCGCTGGCCATGACGCTAGCAGTCAGCTATGGGTCGCTGACCGCTGCAGCTCATGCGCTGTTCAGCATCTTGATCCCCAGTTATTTTATGATATCATCCCTTTTTCCTTTTCGCTATCCTTGTTATTTTGAGCTTTCTCCTGTATTAGTTTCTTAACTGCGTGTGTGGTGGTCCATGTTTCACATCCGTAGGTTGCCACAGAGAAGATGCAAGTGCGCAGGATTTTTATGTTCATTTAATACATTTCTCATTTTAATAAACCTCTGCATTGCCATATCGGTGTTACGTTCATTAATGTTGTTTCGTTTATTGTTTTGTAACTTTAAAGTGGGTTTCTGTCAGTTTCTGTCCTGATATAGTCAACGAGTTTTTATCCATGTATGTTTTTATTTATATATATTTTTTACCGATGGATATTTTTATCTGTGTATATTTTTTACTTATGTATATTTTGTATCTATGTATATTTTGTCTACGTTTATTTTTATCTATGTATATTTTTATCTATGTTTATTTTAATCTATGTATATTTTTATCTATGTATATTTTATCTACGTATGTTTTTTATCTATGTATATTTTTTATCTACATATATTTTTATCTATGTATATTTTTATCTATGTATATTTTATCTATGTATGTTTTTATTTATGTATGTTTTTATCGAATATTGGCCTTCAGTGCCGGAGAAGCATTGTTTATTTAGGAATAAGCGATGAAATCATTTCCTTCTCAAATAAAGATACAATTAATTTCTTATCAGGACTAACCAGAGGCCGGCTGTCGCATGAATAGTTCAGTAATCTCACCACGACGAACCAAAGATACTCAATTAAGAGAAGAAAAACTTATTTTAAGGACGGGAAGAAAAAGAGCAACCACATGAAAGTAAAAGATGGGAAGGAAAGAAATAAAGTTTTAAGTGAAGAAAGAGAAAAACAAATACGAATAAAAAAAATAGAAAAAAAGGAAAAAGAGAAAAGAAAATAAATTGGAAAAAAGAGAAAATGAATAAAATAAAAAAAGACAGAGAAAACAAAAACAGAAAATGGGGTAGAAAAGAAAGAAAAAAAAAAAGAAAAGAAAAAGATAACAAAAAACCCAAGAAAAAGAGGACAAGGAAGAAAAAAATAAAACTATTTAAAAAAAACTATAAAAAGAGCAACAGAAGTTAAATAGAAAACCGAGGAAAAAAGGAAGAAAAAGAGGAAAAAGAAGCAAAAAATGATAAGAAAATGAGAAATAAAAAGAAAACGAAGAAAAAGAGGACAAGGAAGAAAAATTAAGAAAAAAAAAGTAAAACAATTAATAAATAGAGGAACAGATGTTAAATGGAAAACTGAGGAAAAAAGGACAAAAGGAAGAAAAATCAGAAACTGGTGAAAGAGAAGAAAAAAGGAATAAAGGGGACAAAAATAATCAAATAAAATAGATCACAAAAAATAAGGAAATAAAATCGATCACAAAAAATAAGGAAATAAAATAGATCACAAAAAAAATTAGAAAATAAAATAGATCACAAAAAAATTAAGAAATAAAATATGATTACAAAAAAATAATGAAATAAAATAGATTTTAAAAAAATTAGGAAATAAAATAGATTTAAAAAAAATAAAGAAATAAAATTGATCACATAAAAATAAAGAAAAAAAATAATTACAAAAAAATAAGGAAATAAAATAGATCACAAAAAAATAAAAAAAAGCTCTGCAAAAGGCTTTGTAAGTAGCAGGATGTGGTCTGGAGAACAGAATGCGTTTCGCCATAGTTTACAGCTTGACTGGAAAATTTCCACCTTTCAGTCTAACACATCCGACTTCAGCGGACATTTTTGTGTACCGGGTTAACGTTCCCTCTTTGGGGGACGGCGTGGTCTAGTCATTAAGTGACACGGCTCACAGCCGAAGGTGCTGGGTTCGATCCCCATCACAGCACTGGCTGCTACCCAGGGGAACTAAACTCTTAGAAAATGCAGGAGGAAGCAGACCCTTACATAAAATGGATGCTGAAGTCGGATGCACTGGGACGACAGGCGCAAAATAAAAACCACAGTGCAACGCACACCGCCTTGGGGAATAGAGAAATAAGGCGAACGAAAAAAATAGAAATTAATTCCCTCTTTGATCCCTTTCGTAGCCAGTCTGCTCTGTTGTAACATATTATCGAGGATCACTGCGAGTAGAGGGTGAAGGGTCCGTTAGCTCTGGTTTGCTGGCTCTGACACTAGCAGTCAGACCATTGTAGCTCATTCACTGCTCAGCATCTTGATTCCGTATAGGTATACACGTGGATTTATGCACATCTATGAACGAGGTATGTTCAAAAAGTATCCGAACTTTTTTCCCTGCGGTAACAAATGGAGCATGAGTGTTTGTCATTCTGCAGGGAGGTACAGAGGACCGTCATGCGTCACATTGAATTTGTTCCCACTGAGAATATTGCGTCAGTTGCTGGCTATCTGCCTTTAAGTGTTGGGTGTAGTGAGCAATGGTCGGGATTTCATTCACTACGAAATGACGAAATGTCAAAGTCATGTTGACCACCTTTTCTGACACCCGTCGGGCTGTGCATCACGAGAATGCACCACAAGGTGAAAACAGTTCTACCTGGAGGTCGTCCGTCGCCTTCGTGATGCTGTTCGATGCAAACGGGAACTTGCCAGCTCTATCATGACAACCAACCCGCTCGTTCTTTGCATCTGACTCCAACTTTCTTGGCCAAACACAACACTCCTCTGGTTCGCTATATTCCCTATTCTCCTGGCATGATTCCTTCGATTTCAGATCAGGTCGTGTCAGGTTAGATCAGGTCATATACGGTAAGGTCAGATCAGGTCAGGCCAGGTTAAATCAGGTCAGGTCATCCCGTAACCGGTGAGGTCGTTAGGGGCATACATGAAGACATCCTCACAACCCCATGCCACTCTTCTCTGTCAGCGGCCGCTGCCTGTGCCTCTTCTGGTCCGAGATTGGTCAATTCTTTTATGTTGTCCTGCCACCTCTTTTTGGGCCGGTCTCTTCGTTGTCTGCATTGCACCTTTCCGTGGAGGACCGTATTTGCAAGATCATTTGATTTCGATATGTGACCGCACCAAGTGAGTTTCCTTCTTTTGACAGTTGCCAAGAAGTCTTCAAAATGCATTACTGCTGTTGTAATTCTATCTCGTATTTCCTCATTTGTAACTCGATCTTTGTACGTGACGTTTAAAAGTCTTCGGAACCACCTCATCTCCAAGGCCTGTATCCTTCGTTGAAGGTCAGCTGTAACTGTCCATGTCTCACAAGCATAGAGTAATATTGACACTACCAATGTACGCATTAATCTGATTTTCGTGCTTAGTGCTAACCGTTTATCCTCTCCAGATTGTGTTACGTCGTACAAGCGCCGCTATTGTCTGCGCTATTCTGGCCAACACCTCACATTTTGATCCTCACACTTCCAGTTATCCTGACAAAATCCGAATATTTATTAGACGCCTCTCGTACATATCTGTCCCTGACGACATCTTCGCTTACGATGGGCATCTACGATTAATATTAGACACGAATCACAAATACGTGTTCGGATTAATGAAAATCCAGGATGCGGCAATTTGGAAACTAACCTAATAAAAGACGTGCTGAATTGGGATACACTGAGCTACAAGGGGCAAAACGCAGTACAACACACCCCGACAGGAAACATATTGATAAAATAAAACAATAACAAAATTATATCTTCTAAAACTTCTGCCAGAAAAGCTTTAACACACATAGACAGGCCATCATTTAACGACTCATGTATTTTGTGAAGACCTATACTCCACAAGGAACTGAAGTTTTGATTGATTTATTGATTACTAGAACAGCAGCCAATAACATAATTCTTATGTTCACTAGCTGGTTGACGCATACATCAGTTTTGCTAACTTGTCCTGACTCAACTTAACGGACTTTGTATTTATAGCTATATTATTTAACAAAGTAGTCGGTTCAATTCAATTGAAGTGCCATCTACTCGTCGAAGGTCAGCTTCAATGGACCTCCAGTATACTCTATGTCTTGAGGGGACGGCGTGGGCTAGTGGTTAAGTGACACGGCTCACAACTCAAAGGTGTTGGGTTCCATCCCCATCACAGCACCGACCGTTACCCATGGGAAGCAAATCCTTAGAAAAGGCAGAAGAATGCAGACCCTTACATAAATTCATGCTGAAGTCGGATGCACTGGGCCGACAGGCGCAAAATTAAAACCACCGCCTTGGGGAACAGAGAAATAAGGCAAAGGAAAAAATAAATTAAATCTCATCGAAGGTCAGCTTCAAAGGACCTCCAGTATCTCTTGCCGTATTGATGAAATTTGAGAGGCTTTTTCCAGTCCATCTCCCCAATGTTATTGACCCAGTTATAACGTTATCTGCTTCTTGGATGATTGCCTTCCACCCTTCCCTCTAGTATGGTCTTCAACAAGGAGGTATGTCCTGTTATATGATCCGCACAATCTGTCTGACCTTGCCATCTGTCATTATCACAACCATTTTCAAAATCTTTAAATTTGTTTTCTTCTCTTTCCAAGAAATTGGACCCAATCTTCAAAATACACCCATTTTAAGGAAGAAGAAGGAAGAAGAAGTGTAAGAAGAAGACGAAGGAAGAAGATGAAGAAGACGACGAAGTAGACGAAGGAAGAAGACGGACAAAGGAGGCGAAGAAAGAAGGAGACATAGGAAGAAGAGGAAGAAGAGGAAGAGGAAGACGAAGGACGAAGAACGCGAAGGCAGAAGACGAAGGAACAAGAGGACGAAGGAACAAGAAGAAGAAAAAGGAAAAAGACGATGAAAAAGAAGAAGAAGACGAAGAAGATTAAGAAGTAGAGAAAGAAAGGAAGAAATGAAGAAAGGAAGGAAGGAAGGTAGTTAGGAAGGAAGGAAGGTAGGTAGGTAGGTAGGTAGGAAGGAAGGAAGGTAGGAAGGTAGGAAGGAAGGAAGGTAGGTAGGTAGGAAGGAAGGAAGGTAGGTAGGTAGGAAGGAAGGAAGGTAGGAAGGTAGGAAGGAAGGAAGGAAGGAAGGAAGGTAGGTAGGTAGGAAGGAAGGAAGGTAGGTAGGTAGGAAGGAAGGAAGGTAGGAAGGTAGGAAGGAAGGAAGGTAGGTAGGTAGGTAGGTAGGTAGGTAGGAAGGAAGGAAGGTAGGAAGGAAGGAAGGAAGGAAGGTAGGTAGGTAGGTAGGAAGGAAGGTAGGAAGGAAGAAGCACCTGACGTGATCAGAAGCTGTATTATACACACTATTAAGAAAACCGTACATCATTACAAGACAGACTCTAGCATGAATCCCGAAGACAAGAGAAATAGAGGCATATCAAAACGCGATCGAGAAAAGAACTGGAAATAAACGTAAAGAACACACGATTTGGACAGAGCTGCAACGGATGGCCCAGGGGAGTATGACACTGCGTGTAGTTGTTGAAGAATTGTGCTCCACAGTTAGATGAAATATTTTGAAGATGATACATTTTGGATCTAGGAAACAAAGGAAATTATAACTCGTGAAATACAATAACAGTAATAAATCCAGTCTTATCGGGGCTGATCCAGGCTGCCAGATGCACGCATTGATTGTGTAAACATCTGCTGATCCAAACAAAGGAACTATGTATATAAGAACATAATCTGTCAAATATATATTTTTCTCGTTTTCGTCGATTGAAAAATGGAAATGGGAATCAATATTTATTTATCTGAGGGTGTGTCCTTTTATTTATCTCTATTTATGTATCTTTGGAAATTAACTCCTTTCTCATGGCTTTTCACACTTGATTATAGATCATCATAGGTGTCTCAGCCTCTATAGACCGTGCGCGTGGTGCCCTGTAAGTTTTGTCCAGCTCTGTCTCCTGTATTTCAACACTGTCTGCTATGGCTGTAAAGGCCGATTCGCGAGTGACAGTCCCTGCCACGATCGTACAACCATACTGAGGAGGCTGGCTTGACTGGCTGTTTCTTCATCTCTCAAGGCTTTGTCTTTTCTATGTTGCCAGAAGACCTCTACAAGCGTCAGCAGCCACTACGCCCCCTCCAACTGACTGTCTCCAGATAACTCGATCCTGAGTAGTCTCTTCCCAGCCCTCGGATGTGATGTCACATGACTCCATGTCCCTCTTGCATACGTCCTTGAATCGCAGTGTGGGACGGCCGATTCTTCTAACTTCTTCTTTCTTCTTTGCGTTTAGGATCTTCTGGTCGTGCTCTATCTGCAGACCAGTCGCCATGATGAAGTCTGTAGTCTTCACCAGGTCGGAGCGGCTGCCCCACAACTTTTGCCGCAGCTCCGCGCCCTCTGGCCAGGTCTGACATCTGATTTCCCTATAAACTGGACATTCCTGTAGAATATGCCCATCGTTCTGGCATCCTGTTCCACATGGGCACTCATCGGTGTGTGAGATCTTCAATCGGTATAGATGTTCTAGTAGTCTGCAGTGTCCAGCTCTCAGGCGAAATAAGGTAGTTTGTTGATTTCTTTTGAGTTGGTGAATTGGGTCTGGCGTACTGCTTATGTTTCTGTCTTCTCTCCATTGGTGTATATACTGATTTCTGATGATGTTCTTGATTTCTCTGTAAGGTACTGGATGATTAAATTGTGCCTTTTTGCTGCCATCTTTTGCCAGAGCATCAGCTCTCTCGTTTTCCGTAATTCCGCAATGGGAGGGTAGCCACTGGAGCACTATTGTATAGGATCTCTAGAGTTTTCTCAGTTCTGCTCTGATCTCTGATAACAGTTGTTCGTTGTTTGTTTTTTTTGTATTGTCTCTAATAGTACTCTCTAGTCCCTGAATACAGCTATTTTTGTTGGAGGTTCCCTTTCTGGTTGAACTAATTTCTTCTAACTCCAATGGCTAGCTGCCCATAAAGGATATCCGTTGGCAGCCTCTCGTCTTCCATGCGATAAACATGTCCCCACCACGGTAGACATCGCTGGCTCAACATCGATGTATATAAAATGGCAGAATACCACAGAAGGAAAATAATCCTAGGCAGGAAATGCACTAGACCCAGTAGGCCACTAAGATCTAGTCTCATTTCGTCTTGCTGCAAGCATGTTCTCTACATAACCTGTTCTAATGGAAATATCATCCATGGAAATCTATGAGAATCATCCAGCATCCATAATAATACACATCTCATAGGGATAGCGAATTTCCAAGTAAATAACACAGGGAGGAGGCAGACGGAGTCGTACGTAGTCGGCGAAATGGAAGAGGCTATGAGAACACTAAAGAAAAGGAAATCTCCCGGAAAAGACGGGATAACAAACGAAATGCTGATGGGGCTGGGCCAAACAGCGAAGAAGAAACTGCTATCGGTCCTGAACCAAAGCTGGAAAAGGGGAATTGTACCACAGGCATGGAAAGATGCAATACTGGTACCAGTACCAAAAACAGGAAAGGACAAAACAGATCCAAATGGATACAGGCCCATAAGCCTACTGAGCTGCGTCGGCAAGCTGATGGAACGGATGATAAACACCAGACTGATGTGGCATCTGGAAGAAAAACGAATACTAATTCCACAGCAAGCCGGCTTTAGACAGCACAGATCCACTGAGGACCAGGTCATCCTCATAGCCCAGGAGATAGAAGATGCCTACCAGGCACAGAAACACACAGTAGCTGTTTGGGTGGATCTGGAAAAGGCATTTGACAAAGTCTGGAAAGATGGACTTAGAGTCAAGCTAAGAAGAAGTGATGTCTGCGGGAAGATGTACAAGTGGATCAACCACTACCTCAAACAAAGAACGGCCAGAGTCCAAGTACAAGGGCAGATGAGCAAAAAGGTGACACTCGAGCAGGGAGTACCCCAAGGGGGAGTATTGTCACCCACACTCTTCCTGGTATATATAAACGATATTTCAGAGAATATACCAAGAAGAGTCCATAGCTCAATGTTTGCAGACGATCTGGCTATGTGGACCTCTGAAAAGAATCTCACCATAGCAAGAAATCGGATGCAGACGGCCCTAACATCGCTGGAAGAGTGGGCGAACTCATGGCTGGTCAAAATAAACGAGGAGAAAACCACATGCACAATATTCTCGCTTTCATTAAAACCCCAAAGTACCAAATTAAGTCTAAATGGCAAAATCCTGCAGCCAAACAACAACCCAACCTATCTGGGAGTCACATTTGATCGGCGCATGACATGGAAAAGTCAGATTGAGAGAAACCAAATGAAAGCCAGAGAAAGAATGGCAATCATGAGGAAACTTGCTGGTACAAGCTGGGGAGCAGACGAAGGCATACTAAAGAAACTGTATACTGGAAGAGTGAGACCAGTTCTCGAGTATGGCATTGCGGCATGGACAACAGCAGCGAAGGCGAACTTCGATAAAGTTAACAAACTTCAAAACCAAGCCATGAGAATTATAACAGGTGGCATGAAGTCAACGCCAATTGTAAAACTTGAAAAGATTACAAAACTGTAATCCATGACCGATAGAAGAGACTGCAGAGCCCAGCTGCAGTCAGAGAAACTCCGAAGACTGACCGACCATCCAATGCACCAGAGACTAAACAATTTGGTAAATGGGAAACTAAAGCGGAGAAACTTTGCAGAAATAGCCAAAGCAAAGATGCACGAAGATCCCATAAACGCACTAACAACACCAAAACCCATCACTACTGTACGAAAACCTACCTGGAGGCAGGATATATTTCCAGAGGTGGTAGAAAATATACCAGGTATTGCAAACAAAAACTGCCAGACTGAAAAAGAAAGGAGAGATACTACCCTAAGCTTCATAACGAAAAGCTACCCAAGCATGGACTGGACCCATGCATACACCGACGGTTCTGTAACAAACACTACACAGAACGGAGGGGCAGGAGCATTCCTGAACCTACCAAATGGCAGAAAAATAACACTGTCATTCGCTACTGGTAAGTACACAAGCAATTTCAGAGCGGAGGCAGAGGCACTGAGGGCGGCAGTGGAAGAAATTGTGACACACAGTGAAAATGAGAGCCATATAGTCCTGCTGACAGATGCTCTCGCCGTAGTCACAGCGCTAAAAAGCCAGAAAAACACTGAGCTTAATGACTTAAGAGCAGCACTCTGCAAACTGTGCCAGCAGTCCGCACCAAAAAGGATAGTGGTACAGTGGGTTCCGTCACACTGCAACATCCAAGGCAACGAGGAGGCAGACAGACTGGCAAAAGAAGGTGCAAGACTACCACAAACAGATACCAGTATGACGTACGAAGAGTCAAAACGGCTTATCAAAGCCAGATACATGACCAAATGGGAAACCGAACATACTGGTTACACCAAAAACGATGCCTATTACCAGTTGAACCGAAGAGAGCAGGTCGTTGTCTTCAGACTTCGCACTGGCCACAATAGACTGAGGTACCACCTATTCAACAAATTGAAGATAGGGTGTACCGACGAATGCCCGTGCGGTACTGGTAAAATGACCGCTGAACATCTGCTGCAGAACTGCCCGACATACGAGGATCAGAGAGAGCAGATGTGGCCATTACCAGTGGAACTGCAAGACAAGCTCTATGGCAGTGGCGAGAGCCTCAGGATGACCGCCGCTTTTTTCGAAAAAATAATGGTTACTGTCTGACTGCGTACGCAGAAGAAGACGAAGAAGTACGTAGTCGGGCTAAACTAGTGAAACCATCGTTCCTGATCAGTACTGGTTCTATGATCGGAAATAAGCTGGCCAATGACAACTCCAGATCTATAAGATCTCATGACTGCGCCGGGGTGAGTTGGGGTGGGGGGAGTGTCATGCCATCCCAATTGTCCAATGGTCACCTCGTGACAAACTACCCAACTGGAATGTTGTCTACAATCTCTGCAGATTCTTCTGGGGTCGCTGTGATCGAGAGGTCAGGCACTCTCCTCCTAAAGCGATGAAGAGAAACGGTGGACTATCAAATCGCGCAAGTTTTAAAATGACCCCTGGCCTGACTGGAGGTGGGGCAAGAGTGCCTCAAGTCGTGTTGACTAATGTCTTGCCACTGGTTCGTAATAACCACATGCAACAGAATGTTCAGACTTTAGAACAATAAGTCTAAAGAATCACACAATTAAAATACTACTCAAGATCGTACAAGAGAGAATAGAGGAAACATAGAGAGGGAAGTTTCAGAACAATTTGGTTTTCGAAAGTAAAATGGAACAAGGAAAGCAATTTCATGTTTTCGAATTTTTTCAGAAAAATATATAGAAATACATACTTACATTTATATTTGCCTTACGGACTATCAGAAGGTTTTTGACAGAGTCGAACATGAATAATTAATTAAATGTCTCCAAGAAATAAGTCTAGATGGTAAAGACCAAAGACTGCTCAGTAATCTGTACTGGAAACAAACTGCTGCAGTAAAATCAGGAAAGTTATGCTCTCCAAGTTTATATGTAAAAAGATGAGTGAGACAGGGATGTGCATTTGTCGTTTTAATATCTACACCGAACAAATATGCAAACATATAAAGAGGTTACCAGAGCTTGTCATTGGATGAATGACAATGAATAATCGCGTAAGATACAGTTTTGATGGCAAAAAGTGAGCAAGAATTGCAGGAGCTTGTGACAACAATTTACACAATGTAAATAGTTTGAATTAGACATAAACATAAAGAAAACAAAGACTGATAATTGGGAAAAGTGACAAGAAGCCAGGTATGCAGATAAAAATAAAAGATCAACTCCTTGAACAGGTACAGAGTTTCTCACGTCTAGGTCATATAATAACGGAAGATGGCAGCTGTGAAAACAAAATCAGAAAGAGAATAGGTATGGCCAAGATGGTTTTCGACAACATGTGAAACATACTGACATCTAGACATTTGAACATGAGAATTGTCAGGTGTTATGTATACTCGTTACTACTTTATGGCGCAGAAATATGGACAATGAATAACAAGTTGGAAAAGAGTATTGAAGCCTTTTAAATGTAGGTATATAGAAGATTAGGTCGCATTTCTTGGAAAGAGAAGAACACAGATTTGGAGGTTTTGGAAAAGTTGGAGGTGAAAAGAGAATTAATGACCGAAATCAAATACGTTATTTTGGTCATATAACAAAAACAAATCTCCTTGTTGAATACGATACTGGGGGGTAGGAGGGAAGGTAGTCGTTCAGGAGGTAGAAAACGCTTTAATTGGGTGGATATCAGGAGATGGACTGGAAAAAGTCTCTCAGATTGCACAATTACGGCAAGAGATAGTATACACTGGAGATCTATTGCAGCCGCCATTCGATGTGGAGATGGCACCTGAAGTGAACTGAGCTGAACTTGCCACTGGTCCAAGTTATCTCGAGACCAGAGGATGAGGTAGATGTCCAGCGCAATATCGTTATCACTATAAACTCAATACAGAGCAAGTTAGATCATCAAGACGAAACCGTCTGTTGATGTCGCCAACATTGCCTTATTAACTTGGCATGGAGTGCAGTGTGGCGCAACGCAAAAGCAGTACTTGAAGCTACGCAAGTAAGTATATCTGAATGCAGAGAAGTCCTGGACATTGAAATACGCATGGCAATGACATCATCATCATGTAGCATATCCCCTATAGATCGTCGCTCCCATAACAATCTGTCTGACAGAAACTCGTTCCCTTGCCAAAACTCTAGTCTCCGCCACAGTCATACTCAGGCAGTCCTGGATATCTTTGTGCCATCGTCTTCTTGGTCTACCCCTTCATCTTTTCCCTGGCACCATACATTCCATCACTGTTCTCTCGAGACCGTTGTCTCTCTGGATGTGACCAAAGTATTTGCATTTTCTAGCCAAAATGGAATTAATAAACCAGTTCTCCTCTAAGCTCAACTCTTGCCGAATGCCTACATTTGTCCTTTTCTCTGTCCAGGGGATTCTGAGGATCTTTCTGTGACATTTTGACTCGAGGGATTCGATTCTTTGGCTGGAAGTTTTAGTAATCGTCCATGATTCGCAGCCATAAGCTGCCACACAAAAAACACAGACTTGAGATCAAATGGTCTTGCAAATGCGATCCTGTAGGGAAAGGTACAAGGCAGACGACGAAGAGGCCGTCCCAAAATGAGGTGTGAGGACAACATAAAAGAATGAACCAATCTCTGACCAGGAGAGGCACAGGCAGCAACCACCGACAGATAAGGGTGGCGTTTGATTGTGAGGGTGTCTTCATGTGTGCCTCAATGTCCTCACTGGTTACGTAATGACCTAACCTGACTTAAATGTTATTTACTAGTCTGCTTTGTTTTGTATCGAACTGCTGAAGATTTCTGTATTCTCCCCTTCCCCCCCCCCCCCCCCCCGTTATCCATGACATTCCGAGCACCCTCCCGTAGCATCTTAGCTCGACGAATTCAATCTTGCTCCGTATTGGTTGTGTCATTGACCATACCTCGCATCCGTGCGTTGCTAACTGGAAGATGCAAGTCTTCATTAAATTAAATGTTGAAGTTATGTTACTGTTTGCCATACGTTTTTAATTTTAGTTAAACTTTCTTCTCCGTATTTCCTGTAAGTATTCTCCTTTGCTGCTTATAGTTGAGCCAGGATATTCAAAACTCACGACTTTCTGAACGTAATGCTTCTGTGGGATAACTTTACATACAGACGCATACATTCATCCAAGCACTGGTTTATGCGTCCTGATATCGCCCAATGGACTACGGTCTGGGGTGGAAAATGGCGCGCCTCCGCGAGTAGAAGCTAGTGAGGCAAACATCCAAGCAAAAAAAAAAAAAAAAGCTATAGAAGCTGTATTAAGTAAAAACACACATAAAAAACAACCCCAGAACGTTTTTTAAAACAAGATTTTATTTGTACTAAAACACTTTATGTTTTAGGGACTACATGGATGTTTTTTAAATTTTATTTTCGTGTTTTGTTGCTGTTGTTGTCAATTGGTGTATTGGCTTTTAAAAACATGTATTGGCGTTTTGTTTTTTAGTTCTTAGTCTTTAATAGACCTGTACTTCTACAGGGCAGATGCCCCTCTACAGGTGCCAGCTCTGGTATGGGCTGGATATAGGTTTCCTGCTTAGCAGGCTAGTCTTGAGCAGCTCAATACACCGCTGCGCTAGGTTGTTAGCCGATGTGCGAGTTCGTCTAAATAGACTCAAACACTACAGCAAAGTAGACCCGCAACCACTTAGGCGCCATCTATGCTGCTCTAAACAAACCAGATAACTATTGCTGGTGTTATGCCATGTCACACAGTTAGCCGCCTCTTACGACATGCTCTCTGTGAGGCAGTGGTGCTATTCTTGTCCTTGTCATACACAAAGACCCCGCAAACCACTCGGGCGTTTTATTTATCTAATGAAAAATATGATGCGTTGAAATTACCAAGTCCATCTGGGTCTTTCATATGCCCCGCCCATCTGGGTCTTTTATATGCCTCGCCCATCTGGGTCTTTCATATGCCCCGCCCATCTGGGTCTTTCATATGAACCGTTCACCTGCGTCTTTCATATGAACCGTTCACCTGCGTCTTTCATATGAACCGTTCACCTGCGTCTTTCATATGAACCGTTCACCTGCGTCTTTCATATGAACCGTTCACCTGCGTCTTTCATATGAACCGTTCACCTGCGTCTTTCATATGCCCGGTCCATCTGGGTCTTTCATATGCCCGGTCCATCTGGGTCATTCATATGCCCCGCCCATCTGGGTCTTTCACATGCCCCGCCGATCTGGGTCTTTTATATGCCTCGCCCATCTGGGTCTTTCATATGCCCCGCCCATCTGGGTCTTTCATATGCCCCGCCCATCTGGGTCTTTTATATGCACCGTTCATCTTGGTCGTTTATCTCGGTCGTTTATCTTGGTCGTTTATCTCGGCCGTTTATCTTGGTCGTTTATCTTGGCAGTTTATCTCGGCCGTTTATCTCGACCGTTTATCTCGTCCGTTTATCTTGGTCGTTTATCTCGGCCGTTTATCTCGGTCGTTTATCTTGGCAGTTTATCTTGGTCGTTTATCTCGGCCGTTTATCTTGGTCGTTTAACTTGGCAGTTTATCTCGGCCGTTTATCTTGGCCGTTTATCTTGGTCGTTTATCTTGGTCGTTTATCTTGGCAGTTTATCTTGGTCGTTTATCTCGGCCGTTTATCTTGGTCGTTTATCTCGACCGTTTATCTTGGTCGTTTAACTTGGCAGTTTATCTCGGTCGTTTATCTCGGTCGTTTTTCTCGTCCGTTTATCTTGGTCGTTTATCTCGGCCGTTTATCTAGGCCGTTTATCTCGGCCGTTTATCTTGGTCGTTTATCTCGGCCGTTTACCTTGGCTGTTTATCTAGGCCGTTTATCTCGGCCGTTTATCTTGGTCGTTTATCTCGGCCGTTTACCTTGGCTGTTTATCTTGGTCGTTTATCTCGGCCGTTTATCTCGGCAGTTTATCTTGGTCGTTTATCTTGGTAGTTTATCTTGGCAGTTTATATTGGTCGTTTATTTCGGCCGTTTATCTTGGTCGTTTAACTTGGCAGTTTATCTCGGCCGTTTATCTCGGCCGTTTATCTTGGCAGTTTATCTTGGTCGTTTATCTCGGCCGTTTATCTTGGTCGTTTATCGCGGCCGTTTATCTTGGTCGTTTAACTTGGCAGTTTACCTCGGCCGTTTATCTCGTCCGTTTATCTTGGTCGTTTATCTCGGCCGTTTATCTTGGTCGTTTATCTCGGCCGCTTATCTTGGTCGTTTATCTTGGTCGTTTATCTCGGCCGTTTATCTTGGCAGTTTATATTGGTCGTTTATATCGGCCGTTTATTTTCGACGTTCATCTTTGCCTTTCATATGCGCCGTCCATCTTCGACGTTCATCAACTGATCACATACATGTCTCGTAAGGAAACAAATAAAGTTGCCCTTCATTGATTGCCGACTTCACTCTTTGAAAATAATCATCGTTCTTGTCGATTTCATTAACTTCTTCATCTTCAATGTTTTCTTCGGATGGTTTATATTCTGACCAAGACCGCTGTCTCTCTTCCATGTAGCTTTCCTTCTCTGTTTTTAAGAATTTCTGGCTAACGAGATGTGGATCAACGTGATCCCCGTAGTAGTGAGCATCACGCATATGAAGCCAAGCATAGCAGAACCACCTGGAGGGAACACAGTCCACCTTCATCAGCACGCTCGGGATGTGAGGAGAGCTACTACAACCCCCACTTTCAGGGCGCACAAAAGAGTTAAGTTTCTCATTGTGGGAATTGGACAACAGCAATAACAACAACGCAACTGAGAAAAGGTTGAACATCAATTTCGGTCCACAACCATTAGGGCTTCTGACAGATGTACAATCAGGACTCCAAGCACTGAAGTTTGGGAAACTGCCAGGTCCGGAGGCTCTACTGTCTGAACTGTGCAACTAGCAAAAGATTGTCATGCAGTGGATACTTTCTCATCGTGGAGTACCTGGAAACAAGAAAGCAGATCGACTGGCAAAGAAAGTTGCCGTAGACGAGCAACCAGATGTACCAGTTATATACCAACAGAAGATAAGAATGATCAAATTAGTCAGAAAGCCACCAACAGTTACACAAGACGATTGACATAAGATGTTGGGCCTTAGAGCAGGACACAACCGACACATGTACACAAAACTGAAGATTGGCAACTCAGCTGCGTGTACAAGCGGACAGGCACCCCAGACAGCATAGCAAATACTACAGAACTGCCCCGAAAATAAAATACAGAGAAAATCCCACTAGCCTATAGAAACAAGACTGAAAAAGGATAATCGATAATCACAGGAAAGGTTAAATTAGACTATAACAAGTTTTTTTTCAAATTACAACCACCAACGAGAACAAGAGGGCACATATACAAATTAGCTAAAGAAAGGTCCAGATTGGATGTTAGGAAATATTTTGTTAGTCAGAGAGTGGCGAATGCTTGGAATCCATTGCCCCATGAGGTGGTGGTGGCAGAGACAGTTAATACATTTAAGAATAGATTGGATGCGCATAGCTTTTAGAGCAGGGTAATGCAAATGTAACTGGTTGTCTACAGATTCTGATGAGTCTTCTAAACCAGTATAAAAACGTTAAGTTAAGAAACTTTATGGATCTATATGTGAACTACACAAGACAGCGAAGTTTATACAAGAGACAACATTGCAGAGATAAGACAATATTTCCAAGCGAACAAAAGAAGAAGAACATGAACTTGGTTGTTCAACTCACTGAACGTATGTTCCCGTTCGGATGTTACTTAAAGCTGCTCATCTCGCTCTCGATGTAAGGAAATATTTAACAAAAATGTTGGTACAAACATTTGAATGATTTGTCCAGAATCCGTAAACATTTGATGGATTAACTGTTCGCAATAATATAGACTGTGTACATATTTTCAGCTCCTTAGGTTAAGATAGGAGAAACAGCAGTTCACGGAAACGGACAACGTTGGTGGTAAGACAGCGATCATTGATGCCTTTATTTACGTTTATAGGTTCCACAGAGTAGATTTATGGAACTAAAAAATAAATGCTTAATGACAATTATCAGGTCAGGTCAGGTCAGGTTAGGTCAGGTCATGCCGAGAACGCATCACAAGGTCAAAACATTACCAAACAGATCTACCTGGAGGTCGTCCGTCGCCTTCGTGATGCTGTTCGATGCACACAACTTGACCTCTGGACAACTAGAACTTGCCAGCTCTATCATGACAACTCACCCGCTCGTTCTTTGTATCTGACTCCAACTTTCTTGGCCAAAAACACTTCTCTGGTTCGCTATGTTCCCTATTCTCCTGGCATGACTCCTTCGACTTCAGGTTAGATCAGATCAGGTCAGGTACGGTCAGATCAAGTCAGGTCAGGTCAGGTAAGGTCAGGTCAGGTAATCCCGTAACCGGTGAGGTCGTTGAGGCACACATGAAGACATCCTCACAACTCCACGCCACCCTTCTCTGTCAGCGGCCGCTGTTTGTGACTCTTCTGGTCGGAGATTGGTCTATTCTTTTATGTGGTCCTCCCACCTCATTTTGGGACTGTCTCTTCGTCGTCTGCCTTGCACCTTTCCAAACAGGATCGTATTTGCAAGACCATTTGATCTCGATATGTGAGCGTACCAAGCGAGTTTCCTTCTTTTGACAGTTGCCAAGAGGTCTTCAAAAGGTTATATTGCTGTTGTAATTCTATCTCGTATTTCCTCATTTGTAACGCGATCTTTGTACGTGACGTTTAAAAGTCTTCGGAAACATCTCATCCCAAAGGCCTGTATCCTTTGCTAAAGGTAAGCTGTAACTGTCCATGTCTCACACGCATAGAGGAATATTGACAGGACCAATGTACGCAATAATCTGGTTTTCGTGCATAGTGCTAACCGTTTATCTTGCCAGATTTTGTTAAGCCGTGCAAGCGCCGCTTTTGTCTGTGCTATTCTCGCTACCACCTCACATTTTGATCCTTCACCACTGACAATCGAACCCAGATATTTAAAACGGTCAACCACTTCGAGTTCCTGACCATTAGCTTTTATCCTGCTGTTGAAGACCGTGGCGTTGTTGGTCATTAATTTTGTCTTTCCAGCGTTTATCTCCATACCATAGTCAAAAGCTGTTTCATCAAGCCTTCTGACGCATTCCTGGAGTTCTGCTTCTGAACCCACCAACCCGTCAATATCATCTGCAAAACGAAGGTTGGTAATCGTTCAGCCACCTATCTTGACAGTACCAACGTGACCTCCAAGTGCCTTACTCATAATTCCCTCAAGGAATATATTGAAAAGTGTTGGAGAGAGTGTACAACCCTGTCTCACACCAACTGATGTGCTAAACCAGTCTCCTCGCCTCCCATTCACAAGAACTGCGCTGAGCGCCTTGTCATACAGGTGTTCAAGGACCATTATAATATTTCCTCATGGTTGCCCATATCGCTTTATGCCATACCCTACCTATCAAAGGCCTTAAAATCAAGAAACACATGCTATAGTATTTGCTGCTGTTCTAGATATTTCTTGCTTAGCCGCCTTAAATTAAATATCTGTTCTGTAGCGCTTCTTCTCTGTCTGAACCATGCTTGCTCCTCATCAACCATATTCTTTGCTTGGGGGTTTCAATCGGTCGAGTATTAATCTTAGCATGACCTTTGTTATGGTGGCTGATAAGGCTTATTGTTCTGTAGTTTATGCACACCTTTAGGTTTCCAGACTTAGGTAACGGTATAACCATTTATTTTGTCCATAAGTTCGGCCAGTTTCCTGTCGCCCATATTTTGTTGCAGATGTGTGTCAGGCCTTCCACTACTACCTCCCCACCTGCCTGTAAGAGTCTGCTGGTATATTGTCCACGCCGGCCGCCTTCCCTCTTCTCAATGTCTTTACCGTTGCAGCTACCTCTTCCTTCGTTATCAGTTGGTTATCCTCTATAGTTGTTGGTGTTGGAGGGATTGTTTTCTCGGGTTCGTTCCGTCCCTCATAGTTATATAACTCGGAACATTACTCTGTCCATCGTGCCAGAACGTCATTATTCTCAATAACGCAATTTCCGCTTTTATCCTGGATCATAAAGTTCCTGCCTTGTCTTCGTTGACTACCTTGTATGCTCCTTTAGCGTCATTTCTGTCCAATCTCTCTTCAATGTTTGTACATTGTTCACATAGCCACGCTTCTTTTGCCTCTCTCATCTTTTGTCGTATCGCTTTGTTGACCTCTTTATATCTGCCGATCTCATCAGATGGATGATTTTAGTTTTTCAGTTACCTTTTTTTGAATCACAAAGGTCTAGAATTTCTTTGGTGAACCATGGCATCTGTTTTGTTTCCTCTATAGGGTAGGTGTTTCCTCTATAGGGTAGGTGTTTTATTAATCTTCAACATTTATGAGGGATCAAGAGTCTGAGCAGCGCATGAGCTGCAGCTGTCAACGACCCAAAGCTGACTGCTTGCGTCAGGGTCAGCGACCCAAAGCTGAGTGCTTGCGTCAGTGCCAGCGGGCCATGCCTGGCAAGTCCCTTCTCCGCCCTCACGTGGTGACCTGAATAACAGGCTACAATTAAGCAGACTGGCAAAGGAGAAGGGATCGAAGAGGGAAGGCTAATCCGATACTAAAAAATGCCAGATGAAAGTCGGATGTGCTGGACTAAACGGTGAAAGCATCGCACCAAAGCTGTCATCTACGACACAGCGCATTCTGCTCACCAGGCAACATCCTGCGACTTGCAGAGCCCTCTTCATGGCTTGGTAGTGGGGTTTGAGAACAAAGGGCGAAGAAGGAAAAGAAACTATGTCTTAAAAAGATATTGAAGGCATGTTCCCTTCCTCAACAAACCAGCGTGCTAACCGCTTGAATATACGCTTCGAGAAACATTACATTACACAATTGCGATACATGAATACCGAACTCGATAACTCGTTGTTTTGTGGATCAGAGGAATATAAAGTGTTAATGTAAATTAGCTCTACATATTATTCAATACTCATATCACCCCACGCGACTATGCGCAAGTTCAAGGACACAAACATCAGCCAAAAGCACATATCAATATTCAACCCACTGTTGCTCTCAAAATGTTAACCCACCCCCCAGTAGCGCCCTCATCTCACACATAGGCGACAGCTGCACACACGCACGATGTACGAACTCGTGAGCCGTGCACTTCCAGGATATGGTATAGATGTGCATGTGTGCACGTGTGCCAAAAGACATAAGGTTGACATTTGTTCATTGATATTGAGTAGAGATATAGTCGGGGTTGATACACATAATATATTATTTATTGAGATTAGAACAGTGCAATTACTGTTCGTCTTATGACAGTTTTGATATTGTCAGATTTACAACAGTTCATTCACTATTGGATTTATAATTGTACAATTGTAGTAATCTGTACTGGGTAGAAACTGCTACAGTAAAATCAGGAAAGAGCTCTCCAAGTATAGATGCGAAAAGAGGAGTGAGACAGGGATGTGTATTATCCCCTTTTTAAAATATCGACACAGAACAAATATTCAAACAGATCGAGGGGATGCCAGGGCTTGTCATTGGAGGAGTGGCAATGAACAATCTTAGATATTCGAATGTTACAGTTTTGATGGCAAAAAGTTAGCAAGAATTACATGAGTTTGTGACAACAATATACACAATGTAAAGAGTTTGAATTAAACATGAACATAAAGAAAACAAAGACTTTGATAATTGGGGAAAGTAACAAGAATCTATATATGCAGGTAAAAGTAAAAGATCAACTACTGAAAAAGGTACAGTTTCTCCTATACGGAAGAAGGCAGCTGTGAAAAATAAATCAGAAAGAGAATAAGTCTGGCCAAGATGGTATTTGGCAACATGCAACACATACTGACATCCAAACAGATAAATCATACTTTAAAAAATGGAATTGTCAGTTGCTATGTATACTCATCACTACTTTATGGCGCAGAAACATGGACAATGAATTAACAAGTTGGAAAAGAGTATTGAAGCCTTCGAAATATGGGTCAATGGAAGATTGTTTCACATTTCTAGGAAAGAGAAGAAAACAAATTTGAAGGTATTGAAAAAGTTATTAATTAATTATTAATTAATCACCGAAATTATGGTTAGACAGTTACGTTATTTTGTTCATTATAACAAGACATACCTCCTTGTTGAAGACCATACTGGAGGGTAGGGTGGAAGGCAGTCGCTCAAGAAGCAGACAACGTTTTAAATAGGGGATAACATCAGGAGATGGACTGGAAAAAGACTGTCAGATTGCCCCATTCCGGCAAGAGTACGCTGGAGATCCATTTCAACCGAACTTGAACTGAACTAAATTGATGTCGGGTTAAAGACTTGACAATTTCTATTATGTTTCAGGTAGTGCATTAACTGTTAAGAAAATGCGAGGGATGGTCGTAAAACTGCGCACTTAAGTTTGAACAAGCCCTGAAATTGGTGTAAACTTTAGTCCTTTCTGTATTCACCCTCCAAGACGATACACTTCTATCTTTTCCTTACCCTCCTGATGCCTTGGTTTTAAAAATTCTTCATCTGGGACATGAACCCCATCTTAAAGTTCAGTTATAAATCCATCGGGCTCAGAAAAACGTGCGGGTATGAAATCATGCTACATCCACCATACTGACCTGACTTGGCACCTAGTGTCCTCTTCCTGTTGCCAGACATGAAGAATCCGTTTGGTGGATGTAGTTTTTCTGACGTCTAGGACTTGATTACTGAACTGCAGACGTGGTTTATTAAATGCAGGAATTTTACACACAATCAAGGCATCGGGAAGGCGAAGGATATATGACAGAAGTGGATCGTATTGTATGGCAATGATACATGGTCTGCCTACATGCACCATGAGAGGCGCATAAAGAGCTATCACACGAGGTGCCTGATCAGAATCCAGGGGGCTGTGTGGCAAAAGATGAGCAACAACGCAGAGGTGGAGAGAACAGGTACTATCACAATCTTTTTCATGCTTAGCCTTGGAACGCTCCGATGGCTGGGACACACTCGCAGGATGGATGACAGATTACCAAAATATCTTTGCTATGGAGAATTACAGTTGGGGAAAAGGTCTCGGGGCCGACCACTATTTCGGTACGAGGATGTCTGCAAGCGGGATATGAATAATGCAGGCATCGATTTGGAGTCATTGGGACAGGACGCCTTGGATCGTATTACATGGAGGGACAGGATTAAGCATGGAATACTGACACAGTAGATACGGATTGCTGATACGCTAAAGACTCAGAGTTTGAGAAGACACGCCACACCATGCGATGACGCAAACGGTCCTGGCCTTCCTTCCACACACCATGGAAGACGCTTCTCTGCTCGGATCGGTCTAACGAGTCAAATTCTTTACCGTCATGTACTGTAGCTGCATACCTTTTTTTCAAAGCACAATTACTATCGTCTGACAAGACGGAAAGAGCTAATGGTCGCATTGCACGCTGAATACACTGAGAAGGACTACAGTTCACACCAATGTCCAGGTAAGTGCCTTGACTCGTTCATACTGAAGTGCTAAACATTCAGACCATTCCTCGTACATATATTGTCGAGCTTAAAGCAGCATTTTGAGATAAAATGGTCTTGCAAATACAATCCTTCGCGGAAAGGTGCAAAGCAGACGACGAAGAGGACGTCCCAAAAAAGAGGTGGGAGGACAACATAACAGAATGGACCAATCTACGACCAGAAGAGGCACAGGCAGCGGCTGCATACAGAGAAGGCTGGCGTAGGGTTGTGAGGATGTCTTCATGTGTGCCCAACGACATCACCGGTTATGGAATGACCTTACCTGAGCTGATCTGATCTAAGGCAGTACAAGTATTCACTTGTTTTTCTTAGCTTCTTTCGTTCTCAATCTTCCCCTACCAAGCCCTAAAACGGCTTAAGTAGCAGAATGTAGTCCAGAGAACGGAATGCGTTGTGTCATAGTTAACAGCTTGACTGCGATATTTGCACCTTTCGGTCCAAAACATTGGTTTAAGAGCATAGTGTTATTGTCTTGTTTATTGATGTTTTTACGGATTTAGCAGCATCATGGCTATCGCTATTCTGCCCAAAACAATGTAAAAGTCCTATTTATCTATCTTGTCTACTCATGTCATGGGGTGGTGTGACCTCCTTTGCTTCATATTTTATGGAAGTAAAAAACCCTGGAATAAACATATTCTCTTGTGTGGTGAGAATCCCTAGAATAATTTTAGTAGATTTTTAACTTGAATTTTTCCGTGCATTCATTCAAAATGGAGAACACCTACATCATCATCTAACCTCTCTCGATTACGGGAGTCACGAATATCACAAGAAGATCAACACATACAAGACAGACTGTGACGATGTCTCGGGAAAACGTGAAGGAAACTTCCACAGGAGTGACAAAAGTATCGCGCACGTAAGGGAGTCCAATTCGCTAGCTAGTATGTTCACTAATCACTGCAGATAGATCGCATATATTTTTCAAAAGGCGAACTGTCTCCCCTATCAAATTACACCGATTTTGAAACACCATAGAGTGTTTTCTTTAACTATGAAGAGGCTGATAAATGCACTGTCAATTGCATTGACTTGGCTTCGTTCGTTCTCAATTTCCCGCTACCAAACCCTGACACGGGCCTAAATAGCAGATTGTAGTCCAGAGAACGGAATGCGTTGTGTCGTAGTTTACAGCTTGACTGCAATATTTGCACCTTCCGGTCCAACACATCCGACTTCAGCAAACATTTTTTGAGTACCGGGTTAGCATTGCCTCTTCGATCCCTTCTCCTTAGCCAGACTATTCTGCTGCAGACTGTTATCCAGGATCACCGCGTGGAGGTGTAGAAGGGTCTTGGCAGCTCTGGTTCGCTGGTCCTGGCGCTAGCAGTCAGCTCTGGTTCGCTGGCCCTGACGCTAGCAGTCAGCTCTGGTTCACTGACCCTGACGCTAGCAGTCAGCTATGGTTCACTGACCACTGCAGCTCATGTGCTGATCAGCATCTTGATCCCGCACTGTCAATTCATACATTGTGTAACAAATGTCGAAATTGGTTCTTTCTAGAAACACATGAGAGTAAGAGCCATAGCTGTGCAATAAGTGCAGCCGGAAAGACAATCCGTTATCAAACCCGCAACACCATTCTGAAACAGATAGTGGGGACAAACCCATCTAATATCTACATAGAAGCCCAACAAATCTAGTCGTTTTGTCATTCAGATAATGAAGGACATCTGATTAATTGCCTAAGAAGAGAGGCCTAGCAGATTGCAACAATCATAGAGGGATTACATTGCTGTCGGTGCTCATTATGACTAGCCTGCAGCTACAGCATATCATAGACAGGTCTCCGACCACGTGAAATGGACCTACCTCGGCGTTGGTGGATATAGCGTGTCTCTGACACTCACAAATTTCAAGCTAACGACAGCACAAGCCTCCTTTCTGGCGATATGTATTTTTCCTCTCAGCGAAGAAGAAGAAAAGCATTCATTGAGCTTGCTCTCTGTGAGTCGTCAGCTTCTATTTCAGTGAACAAAACCATCGAGTTGCTACAATTTATTGTCCCGTTGATTTCTGTCACGTAATAGAAGAGTTTAGTCAACGACAAATCCCAGTCCCTCCTCTAACTCTTTTTTTTTGGAATTAATTGAATTCCACAATCATTGACTGGAATTGTTTTCATCTTAATCTAGTCCATAGGACTCAGAGGTCTCGAACTTCCGGTACTGTCTGTTGCCGTGTTGGGGGTTGTGGGAATGAAGGATCAGACATTCTGGACACTCGAATTGGAGACATTGGCAATGAATAGTTGTGACATGTTCAAGTTGGTCATCGATCGCATATGGAATGAAGACACTGCAGTCGATGAAACAGTGATGCACAGGTTGAAAGATTTTGAAATCATACGCCGGTTTGGCAGAGAGGGGCGTCTGAGAGGAGGGACAATGATTGTGTACAACCAGCGAGCTTCAGCAACCATCGTTACTTGCACTTTCACCATTTTCTGAGACGGATTGAGCACCTATGAGTCTGCCCTGAGTGCAATGATGTTTCTTAGCAGAACAGAACAGGACCAGCCCCATAGCCAACAGATTAGAAATGGGGACAGTGCAAACTCCTATCTCACATCAGTTCTCTGATTTAAGCTGTGCTGATAAGGGGCCTTTCATGTTTGAATCTACATTTCATATCCACATAGGTATTCCAAATTTGGTTAGTAAACATTTGATGCATTCTATAGTGCCCTAGCCACTTCCATAGTCGTCTCAATCCAAGCTGTAAATCCACGAAATCAACATGTAATGATGAATTTAATCCCATACCTTTTACACTCTTTTTTTAAGATAACTCCCTGAACTTGGACTGAAATCCAAAAGGGCCATATCTAAACTCATTAAAGGGAAAACACTATTTAACAGCAGACATAGATAAGGCCACCGATAAATTGCAATGATTATTCAAAAAGACATGGAAAGAGAAGAGAATGCCCACAGTATGGACAGAAAGACGTCTGATTAATTGCCTAAGAAGAGAGGCCTAGCAGATTGCATAAATTGTGGGGGATTACATTGCTGTCGGTGCTATCCAAGATATTCAACAGAATAATTTAGGACATATTAACAGCGGAAGTAGACAAATAGCTGAGAGAGGGACAATCAGAATCTCGCTAGTGAAGATCATGCACATATGTAGGAAGATCATGCACATATGTAGGAAGATCATGCACATATGTAGGAAGATCATGCACATATGTAGGAAGATCATGCACATATGTAGGAAGATCCTGCACATATGTAGGAAGATCATGCACATATGTAGGAAGATCATGCACATATGTAGGAAGATCATGCACATATGTAGGAAGATCATGCACATATGTAGGAAGATCATGCACATATGTAGGAAGATCATGCACATATGTAGCTACGCTGCGCATCATAGGAGAAAAAAAGTATTGAATGGAAATTATCCCTATACACATTTTTTTAATGACTTTGTAAAGGCGTTGGTACTGTCAAGATAGGGGACAGAACGATTACCAACCTTCGATTTGCAAATGATATCGACGGGTTGGCGGGTTCAGAAGCAGAACTCCAGGAATGAGTCAGAAGGCTCGATGAAACAGTTCTTGACTGTGGTATGGAGATAAACGCTGGAAAGACAAAATTAATGACCAACAACGCCGAGGGCTTCAACAGCAGGATAAAAGCTAATTGTCAGGAACTCGAAGTGGTTGACCTTTTTAAATATCTGGGTTCGAATGTCAATGATGGTGGATCGAAATATGAGGTGTTGGTCAGAATATCACAGACAATAGCGGCGCTTGCACGGCTTAACAAAATCTGGCAAGATAAACGGTTAGCACTATGCACGAAAATTAGATTAATGCGTACACTGGTCTTGTCAATATTCCTCTATGCTTGTGACACATGGACAGTTACAGCTGACCTTCAGCGAAGGATACAGGCCTTGGAGATGAGATGTTTCCGAAGACTTTTAAACGTCACGTACAAAGATCGATTTACAAATGAGGAAATACGAGATAGAATTACAACAGCAATAGGTCCTTCTAAAAACCTCTTGGCAACTGTCAAGAAAAAGAAACTAGCTTGGTAGGGTCACATATCGAGATCAAATGGTCTTGCAAATACGATCCTGTGGGGAATGGTGCAAGACAGACGACGAAGAGGCCGGCCTAAAAAGAGATGGGAGGACAACATAAAAGAATGGACCAATCTCCGACCAGAAGAGACACAGGCAGCGGCCACTGACAGAGAAGGGTGGCGTGAGATTGTGAGAATGTTTTTATGTGTGCCCCAACGACCTCACTGGTTACGGGATGACCTGATCTGACCTGAAAGTCGTTTGACAGTGTGGATTGAAGTACGCTGTAGCAACTGTTAAGACACTATAGAATAGTAGAGAAGTACAAAATATCATTAACAGAATATGAACAATGATTCAGATAGTAGTGGTACGTGAAAGATCACTGACTGACAGCTTCGGGGGGCAAACAGGCATGAGAGAAAGATCCCTGCTCTCACCTTTCCTGTTCTTATTGGCTGTAGATTGGATAATGAAGACATCGATCGAGGAGATCAGAACTGATATTCAGTATCACATTTGGAGGAACGACTGCGCATCTGATCTTGTATTTTTGTCACACAGTCATAGCCAAATACAAGAGAAACTTGATAGAGTTGAATAACAATCGTGAGCAAAAAGGTGACACTCGAGCAGGGAGTACCCCAAGGGGGGGGGGGGGGGGGTACTGTCACCCACACTCTTCCTGGTGTATATAAAGGACATTACAGAGAATATACCAAGAAGAGTCCATAGCTCAATGTTTGCAGACGATCTGGCTATGTGGACCTCTGAAAAGAATCTCATCATAGCAAGAAATCGGATGCAGCAGGCCCTAACATCGCTGGAAGAGTGGGCGAACTCATGGCTGGTCAAAATAAACGAGGAGAAAACCACATGCACAATATTCTCGCTTTCAATCAAACCACAAAACACCAAATAAAGCCTAAATGGCAAATTCCTGCAGCAAAACGACAACCCAAACTATCTGGGAGTCACATTTGATCGGCGCATGACATGGAAAAGTCAGATTGAGAGAAACCGAATGAAAGCCAGAGAAAGAATGGCAATCATGAGGAAACTTGCTGGCACAAGCTGGGGAGCAGACGAAGGCATACTAAAGAAACTGTACACTGGAAGAGTGAGACCAGTTCTCGAGTATGGCATTGCGGCATGGACAACAGCAGCAAAGGCGAACTTCGATAAAGTTAACAAACTTCAAAACCAAGCCATGAGATTTATAACAGGAGGCATGAAGTCAACGCCAATTGTAGAACTTGAAAAGATTACAAAGCTGCAACCCATGACCGATAGAAGAGACTGCAGATGCAGAGCCCAGCTGCAGTCAGAGAAACTCCGAAGTCTGACTGACCACCCAATGCAACAGAGACTAAACAATTTGGGAAATGGGAAACTAAAGCGGAGAAACTTTGCAGAAATAGCCAAAGCAAAGATGCACGAAGATCCCATAAACGCACTAACAACACCAAAGCCCATCACTACTGTTCGAAAACCTACCTGGAGGCAAGATATATTTCCAGAGGTGGTAGAAAATATACCAGGCATTGGAAACAAAAACTGTCAGACTGAAAAAGAAAGAAGAGATACTACCCTAAGCTTTATATCGAAAAACTACCCAAGCATGGACTGGACCCATGCATACACCGACGGTTCTGTAACAGACACTACACAGAACGGAGGGGAAGAAGCATTCTTGAACCTACCAAATGGCAGAAAAATAACACTGTCATTCGCTACTGGTAAGTACACAAGCAATTTCAGAGCGGAGGCAGAGGCACTGAGGGCGGCAGTGGAAGAAATGGTGACACATAAAGAAAATGAAAGCCATATAGTCCTTCTTACAGATGCTCTGGCCCGAGTCACAGCGCTAAAAAGGCAGAAAAACACTGAGCTTAATGACTTAAGAGGAGCACTCTGTCAACTATGCCAGCAGTCCGCACCAAAAAGGGTGGTGGTACAGTGGGTCCCATCACACTGCAACATCCAAGGCAACGAGGAGGCAGACAGACTTGCAAAAGAAGGTGCAAGACTACCACAACCAGAAACTAGTATGACGTACGAAGAGTCAAAACGGCTCATTAAAGCCAGATACATGACCAAATGGGAAACCGAACATACTGGTTACAGCAAAAACGATGCCTGTTACCAGTTGAACAGAAGAGAGCAGGTCGTTGTCTTCAAACTTCGCACTGGCCACAATAGACTGAGGTACCACCTATTCAACAAATTGAAGATAGGTGGAACCGACGAATGCCCGTGTGGTACCGGGAAAATGACCGCTGAACATCTGCTGCAGAACTGCCCGACATACGAGGATCAGAGAGAGCAGATGTGGCCATCACCAGTGGAACCACAAGACAAGCTCTATGGCAGTGTCGACAGCCTCAGGATGACCGCCGCTTTTTTCGAAAAAATAATGGTTACTGTCTGACTGCGTACGAAGAAGAAGAAGAAGAAGAAGAAGAAGAAAAAGAATAACAATCGTCCACATTGTAACTGAATATCAACATAAAGAAAACCAAGTTCCTTAAACTCAACACTATCATCAGAGAACCAATCATGCTAGAGGGAGAGCAGTTAGTAGAAGCGAATTCCTTTATCTATTTGGGCAGCACAATTGACACATCAAGAGGAAGAGATGCAGAAATAGGATCAGAATTAGAAAGGTAATAATGGTATTCTTAACACTAAACAGCAAATGGAGATCCGGAGAATAATGGTATTCTTAACACTAAACAGCATATGGAGATACGAAGAATAATGGTATTCTTAACACTAAACAGCAAATGGAGATCCGGAGAATAATGGTATTCTTAACACTAAACAGCATATGGAGATCCGAAGAATAATGGTATTCTTAACACTAAACAGCATATGGAGATCCGGAGAATAATGGTATTCTTAACACTAAACAGCAAATGGAGATCCGAAGAATAATGGTATTCTTAACACTAAACAGCATATGGAGATCCGGAGAATAATGGTATTCTTAACACTAAACAGCAAATGGAGATCCGAAGAATAATGGTATTCTTAACACTAAACAGCATATGGAGATCCGGAGAATAATGGTATTCTTAACACTAAACAGCAAATGGAGATCCGGAGAATAATGGTATTCTTAACACTAAACAGCATATGGAGATCCGGAGAATAATGGTATTCTTAACACTAAACAGCATATGGAGATCCGGAGAATAATGGTATTCTTAACACTAAACAGCAAATGGAAATTCGGAGAAATCAAGATTCAACGCCAGTGTCAAGTCGCTGATGTTGTAGGGAGATGAGACACGGAGAACGACCAAGGTCATACAACAAAGTCAAGTCGCTGGTGCTGTAGGGAGATGAGACACGGAGAACGACCAAGGTCATACAACAAAGTCAAGTCGGTGCTGCTGTAGGGAGATGAGACACGGAGAACGACCAAGGTCATACAACAAAGTCAAGTCGCTGGTGCTGTAGGGAGATGAGACATGGAGAACGACCAAGGTCATACAACAAAGACTCCAGTCGTTCGTTAACATATGCCGACGAAGGATAATGGGCATAAAGTGGCCGGACATGAAGAATGAAGACTTATGGGAAAGGAGCCAACAACAGCCACTGGGAAAACAAAGTATGCGAAGAAATTTGGGCTGAATAGAACATATGATAAGGAATAACCAGACAATGGGAAAGAAACCAACAACAGCCACTGGGAAAACAAAGTATGCGAAGAAATTTGGGCTGAATAGAACATATGATAAGGAATAACCAGACAATGGGAAAGAAACCAACAACAGCCACTGGGAAAACAAAGTATGCAAAGAAATTTGGGCTGAATAGAACATATGATAAGGAATAACCAGACAATGGGAAAGAAACCAACAACAGCCACTGGGAAAACAAAGTATGCGAAGAAATTTGGGCTGAATAGAACATATGATAAGGAATAACCAGACAATGGGAAAGAAACCAACAACAGCCACTGGGAAAACAAAGTATGCGAAGAAATTTGGGCTGAATAGAACATATGATAAGGAATAACCAGACAATGGGAAAGAAACCAACAACAGCCACTGGGAAAACAAAGTATGCGAAGAAATTTGGGCTGAATAGAACATATGATAAGGAATAACCAGACAATGGGAAAGAAACCAACAACAGCCACTGGGAAAACAAAGTATGCGAAGAAATTTGGGCTGAATAGAACATATGATAAGGAATAACCAGACAATGGGAAAGAAACCAACAACAGCCACTGGGAAAACAAAGTATGCGAAGAAATTTGGGCTGAATAGAACATATGATAAGGAATAACCAGACAATGGGAAAGAAACCAACAACAGCCACTGGGAAAACAAAGTATGCGAAGAAATTTGGGCTGAATAGAACATATGATAAGGAATAACCAGACAATGGGAAAGAAACCAACAACAGCCACTGGGAAAACAAAGTATGCGAAGAAATTTGGGCTGAATAGAACATATGATAAGGAATAACCAGACAATGGGAAAGAAACCAACAACAGCCACTGGGAAAACAAAGTATGCGAAGAAATTTGGGCTGAATAGAACATATGATAAGGAATAACCAGACAATGGGAAAGAAACCAACAACAGCCACTAGGAAAACAAAGTATGCGAAGAAATTTGGGCTGAATAGAACATATGATAAGGAATAACCAGACAATGGGAAAGAAACCAACAACAGCCACTGGGAAAACAAAGTATGCGAAGAAATTTGGGCTGAATAGAACATATGATAAGGAATAACCAGACAATGGGAAAGAAACCAACAACAGCCACTGGGAAAACAAAGTATGCGAAGAAATTTGGGCTGAATAGAACATATGATAAGGAATAACCAGACAATGGGAAAGAAACCAACAACAGCCACTGGGAAAACAAAGTATGCGAAGAAATTTGGGCTGAATAGAACATATGATAAGGAATAACCAGACAATGGGAAAGAAACCAACAACAGCCACTGGGAAAACAAAGTATGCGAAGAAATTTGGGCTGAATAGAACATATGATAAGGAATAACCAGACAATGGGAAAGAAACCAACAACAGCCACTGGGAAAACAAAGTATGCGAAGAAATTTGGGCTGAATAGAACATATGATAAGGAATAACCAGACAATGGGAAAGAAACCAACAACAGCCACTGGGAAAACAAAGTATGCGAAGAAATTTGGGCTGAATAGAACATATGATAAGGAATAACCAGACAATGGGAAAGGAGCCTCGTTTAATGTCGAAACTTTGCAGTCTGTGGATTGCTGCTTCATCAATTGCGGTGTCCTCATCCAGCAGGCGGTCATTGATTGATTTCAAAATGTCACTTCTATCCATCACTAATGTGCGCATGGTGGGAGCTTGTGAAACCAAGATGCCAGCTCTTTCATTGCACTGAACCCAGGCATGAGCATGGCAGTAGATCCAGTTCAACGCCTGGAGGTTTGAGGCCTCAACAGCAGCTATCCACTCGAATCTAAGCCACCCCTTCTGTACTTTCTGAAATACGGCTTGCGCGTCTGTCACGATGTTTGCATTTGTTAAACATACTGATCAGACTATGTTAGTCAGGGTCAGGTTAAACATACTGATCAGACTACGTTAGTCAGGGTCAGGTTAACCATACTGATCAGACTACGTTAGTCAGGGTCAGGTTAACCATACTGATCAGACTACGTTAGTCAGAGTCAGGTGAAACATACTCACCATGACTCCATCTCACTGTAAAGCTGTTCTCCCTGGAAAAAGGCTGTTTCATGGCAGTCTGTCTAAGGAAGTAGGAATCAGCACTGTGGTCCCTAAAGTGATGAATTTACTGAAGAGTTTCGCATTTCATTAAAGCCAACATAGTCAATATGCTATCAAAGGCCAGCGATTCATTGCTAGGTAATTTTATCAATAGCAGGGAACTATTGCCAACAAAGACCAATAGGCGACACTGGAAACGGACTACACTGGTGGTCTGGTTAAGAAAATACGGCTTGTTGTTAGAAGGCAAACAGTGTACCCCAAAAAATCTAGCTTCAACTGGCTGTCTTAATATTAGTCTCAGTCGACCTATACTTCTAGAATTGCTGATGTTCCACGTGCAGGTCCCAGCTCTGGCGTGAACTCAATATAGGAGGGAGGAGAATTTCCTGCTGAGAGGACTAGGCTCGAGCAGCTTTATTACTCCACCGTGTTGCGACAAGTGCTGCGTAGGGTGGATAACTGATGTGAGAGTCCATGCGACTCGCAGCCTGTTACGCGCCATCTGTGCTGCTCTTAATAAACTACCTAACCATGGCCAGTGATATGCCATGTGACACAGTTAGTTGCCTCTTACGACGTGATCTCTGTGGGGCAGTGGTGCTATTCTTGTCCTTGTCCTACACAAAGACCCCGGCGGAACACTCGCGACGTTTAGAGCCGAAAGCGGAAATATGGCAGTCTCGCTGTAGAGGACGATACAAAACGTCATTTCAGGTCGAACGCCGACGATTAAGAGGAAAAGAAAAAAGAAGAATATGAAGTTGGTGTTGTTTCCAATGCCCATAATGAATAGGTTTACTCATTTATGTGCGCTCTGAAGGGGACGTTAAGTGGCAGATTGTAGTAGCTTTCCGGAGTGGGCTGATGAAGGTCGGCGGGGGTCCTCCAGGGGGTTGTGCTATACTCGGCTTCATCTGCGTGTCGGTCACTGCTATGGGGATCACGTCAATCACTAACATCGTTAGCGAGACTGTCATGAAAGCAGCCCGTTTCCAGGAAGGGGTATGAGGAAGCCAAGGTGAGGGTCTTGGTCAGTATATTTTACCTGACCCTGACTAACATGTCTGATCATTATATGTTGCCTGACCAGACGTTAGTCTTCCTCCCCAGAACAAGAGGAAGAAGAAGTAGAAGAAATATACCGTACATTATAACGGAACGAAAAAAAACCCAGTAAAATAACTTAGAAGTATCGAAAGAAAAGCACTAACTGTGAAAATCCAGCAGAGCTCGGAATGTTCCTCTGATTTTCTTTGGTAACAATTTGCAGCTGGGTCGACTGCAAGAAGGGGTTCAAACATCAAAAAATTCCGCTGGGTCGACTGCAAGAAGGGGTTCAAACATCAACAACTTCCGAAGTGCCGGGTCTTTCAGACTGAGAACAAAGTGATTCGTTCCTGGTATGCTGGACTTCAAAAACCGTAAACCTTGGCCACTAGCTCACCGACAGAAAATGATTCACGCGAAGAAAAGGAAGATTTATAACCACGTGATCCTAATTGGAATGTTGTGTCGCCAATTGTATCGCTGAAATATTGAAGATCAAGTGATGATTGCATTATCGATCAGCGGGCTGGCTTTTTGATAACAATGCTTTTTCTGCATGTGAAATTGTAGTTGAGATCTTCTCTTTCATAACACTCGCAGTTTGTCGGGTTGTCGGTCACCTTACCAAAATTAGGACGTTAACACATGACCTTTAATCTGTCGATTTACTTCACGTAATTCCCACACTTCTCTGTACATTTTTAGCAGCGATAGATACATTTAGAAGAGCAATATAATAGCAGATTAATGAAATGATGATATGTCAAATCCGGTAGGTATCAAATATTTTGTTCGTAAGTCAGGTCAAGTCATCCCGTAACCGGTGAGTTCGTTAGGGCACACATGAAGACATCCTCACAAACCCATGTCACCCTTCTCTGTCAGCGGCCGCTGCCTGTGACTCTTCTGGTCGGAGATTGGTCCATTCTTTTATGTGGTCCTCCCACCTCTTTTTGGGACTGCCTCTTAGTCGTCTGCCTTGCACAATACCGTGGATGATCGTATTTGCAAGATCATTTGATCTCGATATGTGACCATACCAAGCGAGTTTCCTTATTTTTACAGTTACCAAGAGGTCTTTAAAAGGCCCTATTGATGTTGTAATTCTATCTCGTATGTCCTCATTTGTAACTTGATCTTTGTACGTGACGTTTAAAAGTCTTCTTAAGTAGTGTGATTTAAAAATGTTTTTACTTTTTTTCAAACTTATTTTGGATAAACCGATATTGAGGAAATGAATTTGATTTCTGAGTTTCAGAATTCATTTTTAATACACCATTGACTACTTTACGCTGTGAAATCGTTTCTGTATATTTGTAGTTTGTGAATTGTGAAACACAAAGTGAGAGAGAGTGATATAGGAATCTCAACATTAAGTGTAATTGTGAAAATCTTTTACGATTTTACACGATCAGTAAATGTTTCTCATAAATGTGTATGATAAAACCCTTCACGATTATTTTATTTAAAATTTATTGACATCTAAAAACATCGGCTATTATCGATGGGTTAAATACTAGTTGGAACAAAGTAACACGTTCCCGCTTAACCGTTTGTAAATGGGGACTTGCTTAAAGTTATAGAATGTAGACAGCCGAAGAAGAGAACAAAACGTCTGGAGCACTTGATGCCTGATTTTCTCTTCTCTTTTTCTCTTCGTCGGGGAGCGCGTGGCTGAATGGTTTCGAGGCCTGCCTGCCGTCAAGGAGGGCAGTGGTTCGAATCCCCAGAATGGCATATGTTGTGTTTCTGTTTGGGATGAAATAAACAAAGATAGCCAGCACACGACGTGGGGACGGCAGCGGTGAAGCTTCAAAACCGACTACCCTAGCAATGGGAAAAATGTCGTGTGAAAGTTGTTTTTCTTTTCTTCTTCTTCGCTCTTTCTTCTTTATTCTTCCTCATTCCTTATTTTTGTCCTTATCTTAGTGAGCCTCCGCAGAATGAAAGCATGGCATCAGTCGATTGCAGAAGAAGAAGAATATTTAAATGTTATTCCTTCTTCGGAGCTCTCCAGCTTTTTTATTTTGAGAAAAGAAATCAATCGTTTAGTGCTGCATTTTGTTGAATTAATGCTGATATTTTATATATTTACCTATTAGGTTATCATAGCGTGTTGGTCATTCTTCTTTCTTGTGCTTCTTGTTGTTCTGCTTCATCTTCGATCATCTGAGGCTTACTTCTAGCCCAGTGGGGTTCATGTAGGATACTAGCTCTTCGCAGCATTTTGGTTGCACTGTTGCATGCTCATTTGCACACCTTTGTAAACTTAACGCGACTGAATATATGACAAGGATGGATCGAAACATAAATGTCGCTCGATCATGTGGGAGAAGACAGTGTGGAATAAGATGAAGAGCCAATACACACCTGCAGTAATTGGACAAGGTGCAAAACCAAGCCCTCGGGCTCATTACAGGAGCCATGAAAACTACGCCGATTTTAGAGATGCAGAAAGTTACTGGATTACAGACACTGTCCCATAGAAGAGACACAAAGAGTATGATCCAGATGGACAAGTACAACAGGATGCCACATCATCCAATGAAGGCAAAACTAGAAGATTTGGCTTTGGGTGGTCTTAAACGGGGCAGCTTTGTACACCAGGGAAAGAGATTTAGAAGACAGCACCAAGCAGACGTACCCATGAAGACAGCACCAAGCAGACGTACCCATGAAGACAGCACCAAGCAGACGTACCCATGAAGACAACACCAAGCAGACGTACCCATGAAGACAGCACCAAGCAGACCTACCCATGAAGACAACACCAAGCAGACGTACCCATGAAGACAGCACCAAGCAGACGTACCCATAAAGACAGCACCAAGCAGACGTACCCATGAAGACAGCACCAAGCAGACGTACCCATGAAGACAGCACCAAGCAGACGTACCCATGAAGACAACACCAAGCAGACGTACCCATGAAGACAACACCAAGCAGACGTACCCATGAAGACAACACCAAGCAGACGTACCCATGAAAACAGCACCAAGCAGACGTACCCATGAAGACAACAACGCTAAAGCCGACCTTATACCTAATACCACGGGAAGAGGACAATGAAACCACACAGATAAAGACATGAGTCACTGCTCTCACTGCTCTCACGACTACAACGAGCTGCAAAAGCGAACTGCTACACTGAGTATGATCGAATACAACTATCCCAAACAATCGTGGATACATGTTTACACAGATGGATCAGTAACAATCGTGGATACATGCCTTCTCAGATGGATCAGTAACAATCGTGGATACATGCCTTCACAGATGGATCAGTAACAATCGTGGATACATGCCTACACAGATGGATCAGTAACAATCGTGGATACATGCCTACACAGATGGATCAGTGACAATCGTGGATACATGCCTACACAGATGGATCAGTAACAATCGTGGATACATGCCTACACAGATGGATCAGTAACAATCGTGGATACATGCTCACACAGATAGATCAGTAACAATCGTGGATATATGCCTACACAGATGGATCAGTAACAATCGTGGATACATGCCTACACAGATGGATCAGTAACAATCGTGGATACATGCCTACACAGATGGATCAGTAACAATCGTGGATACATGCCTACACAAATGGATCAGTAACAAATGCTGGTAAGAATGGAGGCTCTGATATCATTATAACAAACTCTGAGGACCATTGTGAGACGAGGGGTGTTCCTACTGGTACATTCTACTCCAACTATACAGCTGGGGTTCAAGCTCTCAAACAGGCTGAGATTCAAGCTCTCAAACAGGCTGAGATTCAAGCTCTCAAACAGGCTGAGGTTTAAACCCTCAAACAGGCTGAGATTCAAGCTCTCAAACAGGCTGAGGTTAAAGCTGTCAAACAGGCTGAGGTTCAAACCCTCAAACAGGCTGCCAAGATGATCCAGAACAGCAAATTTTGATTGCCACCAAGTCGCCATCTTCCCAGACGCATTGTCAGTGCTGGAAACTCTTAACGGTGGTAAACTCTCACTTCTGACAAGGGAACTGGGCAGGGTAGCTGCTGGAAAGCGAACTATGCTCCAGTGGCTGCCATCCCTCTGTGGTGTGCCTGGAAATGAGAGGGCAGATGGGCTTGAATGGAGGGGGGGGGGGGAGAATGTGAACAAGGAGACAGAGAAATCACATACTTGGAGAAAAGAAAGTTGTCCAGGCTGTCAGAAGAGAACAGAACCAACCCAACGATGACTACCACACCCTTGACCGGCAAGGGGAGACTATCATTCTTCGCCTCGGGACTGGGCACAATAGAATGTATAAACATACGTACAGGTTTCGTCTGTCTGCTTCGCCGCTGTGTACATGTGGGACAGGCGAACAAACTGCTGAGCATGTTTTCCAGGACTGTCCACTGTATGGTCAGTTAAGGAGGATATTAAGTCGCATGTCCTTTTACAGAACGTAGCTACATACACTCGCCACCTATTTGGCTGTTATAAGTTTTTTGGCAAGTCTGCAGTACGACAGCTTGCCATTACTTTCCGTACGTGGAAGAGCATTCGCCCGAGAAAGAAAAAAACCAGTATCTGCAAAACTGGACACAAGTGGGGAATCGAACCAGGAATGTTGGGATTGTGAAAACCAAGCGAGTTTTACACCTAGGCCACACAGCCTCCCTGGTATCGCCGGAATGGAGCCCAGGCGGATAAGAATGAGGTCACTGTTAAGGAGGATACACTGGCTAAATGATTCGTCAATACAATCAACGCTGTGTGGATCTAGAGAGCAACTACAATCAACGCTGTGTGGATCTAGAGAGCAACTACGATCAAAGCTGTGTGGATCTAGAGAGCAGCTACAATCAAAGCTGTGTGGATCTAGAGAGCAACTACGATCAAAGCTGTGTGGATCTAGAGAGCAGCTACAATCAAAGCTGTGTGGATCTAGAGAGCAACTACGATCAAAGCTGTGTGGATCTAGAGAGCAACTACAATCAAAGCTGTGTGGATCTAGAGAGCAACTACAATCAAAGCTGTGTGGATCTAGAGAGCAACTACAATCAAAGCTGTGTGGATCTAGAGAGCAACTACAATCAAAGCTGTGTGGATCTAGAGAGCAACTACGATCAAAGCTGTGTGGATCTAGAGAGCAGCTACAATCAAAGCTGTGTGGATCTAGAGAGCAACTACAATCAAAGCTGTGTGGATCTAGAGAGCAACTACAATCAAAGCTGTGTGGATCTAGAGAGCAACTACAATCAAAGCTGTGTGGATCTAGAGAGCAACTACAATCAAAGCTGTGTGGATCTAGAGAGCAACTACAATCAAAGCTGTGTGGATCTAGAGAGCAACTACAATCAAAGCTGTGTGGATCTAGAGAGCAACTACGATCAAAGCTGTGTGGATCTAGAGAGCAGCTACAATCAAAGCTGTCTGGATCTAGAGAGCAACTACAATCAAAGCTGTGTAGAGCTAGAGAGCAACTACGATCAATGGCCGAGTTCATGGCTGAAACTCGCCTGATGGCGTCGATATCTATGATGCGATCACAAGAAGAAGAAGAAAGAAGAGGAAGAGCAAGTTTAGAGAATACTATAGAGGTCTTAGTCGATCTGTACTTCTAGAATGGCAGATTTACCTGTGCAGATCCTAGATCTGGCGTGAGGTGGATGTAACCGGTAGACACAATCAGCTTATTGCTCCGCTCCGTTGGGACAAATGCCGTGGAGGGTGGTAAATCGACTTAATAGATCTTAATAGTCTCAAACACTAAAACGAAGTTGACCCGCAGCCTGTTACCTGCCATCTATGCTGCTTTTTAAAACCACGTAACCATGGCCAGTGTCACGTGGTTAATCGCTTCTTACGACATGCTTCCTGTGAGGCAGTAGTGCTATTTTTGTTCATGCTATACACAAAGATCGCAACAAACCACTACAGAGGTATGGATTGAAAATAACATTAAAACAGGTAAAGGTATTTTCATAGCAAGTACTGCTGTCAGAAATGAATTGTTAGAGACTTTACTGTGTAAAGCCACATCATGTTTAAGAGGTGAGGTGTCAGGTTTCAGTGAGGTGTCAGTTCCTTTCCTACCGACATGGTAAGATAGGTACCCATTTACACTGAATGAGCAGGTGCTTGATAGGAACAACGGGTCGCAGTGTATTTAGCGAAATGTTGTGTATTCATGGAAATGTGTATTTAGCAAAATGTCGTGTGTGTAGTGAAATATCGAGTATTTAGAGAAATGTCGCAGCCAAAAAGTATCGATGACACAAATAAACTACATAGAAGAGATCAAAGCCTCATCTCTCAGTTTCGGACAGGACATACCAAAGTCAATAACCACTTGAACCGCATCAATCACCACCACCTGCCCTTGTGCAGACATTGTTCTCATCCTAATGAAGCAGTTCGACATCTACTCATTGAGTGTAATGCGCTTGCGGACATGAGGAAAATATTCTTACAAGCACTTCCGACAATTACCAACACACTGTACGGAGCAGTGACACAACTGAAGAAGACCTGTATCTATATAAGAATGACATTGGGCTGCCAAGAGTAGGCTTGCTTAGCAGAAATTGGATAATAACGACAACACCACAACAACACCACCACCTAAGTCGACTGGATCATACTGGTTTGAAAGTTGAACCATGGACTTCTGCCGTGAAAAGCTCTACGCCAAACAGACCTCCCTCCCACGCGAACTCAATCTCCATAAATGAACACGTTTTATAACCTTTCTCTTTAAGAAAATGTTTGATAACCTTTCTTCCTAAGAAAATATTTATAACTGTATCAACCTTTTTTTATTTGCAGATTCAAAGACACGCATTCCATGCAACGAATAGCTGAAAACGCTCAAAGATAAGTCATTTGAACCATATGCCAGGAAAATGATGCTTTCTACACGCCATTAGACCAGGCTCTGTTTGCAACAAATCAGGAGGGGACACAACATGCGGATCGATAACTGTCTGCAGAAATTATTCTACAGAAATGGTAGTCCATTAGCAGTTGATGTAGTTCAAGATGTAGTGTTTGAGCCTTAATTACATTGACTCTGCTTTTGTAAAGTATTGTTTTGGAAAGAACTTAATTTGTTTTAATGGTAGCTCTATATTTAATACTGCCGTTGTCGGAGAAGTGTTTGAAAGCTTATTTGAATCATCATCATCATCATGAAGCATGTCTTTATAGAACGTCGCTTCGATCACAGTCTGCCTGAAATAAACTCTTTCCCTTGCCAAAACTCTAACCTCCGTCACAGTCATTCCCAGGCATTTCTGGATATCATGGTACCATTGTCTACTTGGTCTACCCCTGCCTCTTTTGCCTGGCACCATATCTTCCATCACTGTTCTCTCACGACCGTTGTCTCTTGATGTGACCAAAGTATTTACATTTTCTGGCTAAAATATAATTTATAAACCAGTTCTTCTCTATGTTCAACTCTTGCCGAATGTCTACATTTGTCTTTTTTCTGTCCAGGGCATTCTGAGGATCTTTCTGTGACTAGAAGGATTCGATTCTTTGTCTAGAAGAATTCTTTTGGTAATCGTCCATAATTAGCAGCCATAAGCTGCCACAGGAAAAACACAGGCTCTCAAGACTTTTACATTTTCATTTTGTTGGTGGTCTGCCATAATTTCTTCAATCTGTTCAGTCTTGGTTAGTCTTGCATGGCTAGTCTTCGTCTGATTTCTTTCGAGCAGTCGCCATTTTTGTCCATTCTGGAGTCCAGATATATTCAAAATGCGTGACCTGATCTATTTCTTTATCATCTATTGGAAATTTATGTTGCAATCATGTTTTGTCGGTGGTCATTATCTTTCTTTTATTTGTAAACAGGTTTTGATTTTTTCTGTGTCTATTTACGGCTGAAATTAACTGCTCTATCCCTTTTGTACTTCGTGATGGTATCACTGTTTGAATATGTCTCGGTTTTTATCGCTGCCTCGTCTTCAAGACAAATGTTGTGCTAGTTTATAAGCAGACTTTGTTATAGAGGACATTTATGATGATGATCATCTTCATGTAGCATGTTCTTTTCAGAACATCGCTCTGATAACAGCCGATCTGTATTCCGGTTCTGTCGCCGTCATACTCAGAACGCCTCTAATATCCAGTGTCAAGTTTCTCTTTGTTATGTCAGTCATCGAGCACCTCAGCGTTTAGCGTGTCCTTTACAGAACGTCGACCTAATAGCATCCCATCTGTAAGACACTCCATCTACAGCCAGCTCTCCCGATTGTCACATGTTCTGTCTCCATCTTCTCATTGGTCTGCCTCTGTCTCGCTTACCATCTATCCAGCGTAGTTTTTTTTCATTCTAACTCATTATGGCGTGTCATATGACCAAAGTGTATTTTAGTTTGCCAAACGCAATATTGTTTACTTGCAAGTTTTTCTGTATTCTGTTTCCAGCTACCTTTAGTATTTGTGTGTTTATGGCTCTGGTTGTCCAAGTCAATTTGAGCTCTTTCTGTTTCTGTTTCTAAGAATCGACGTCACTGCACTCCGGGCATACCCATAGGTGCTCAGTCTCTCTCATCAAATGACGTAAGGTATGGATGCTGATGGTCCCTGTAGCTCGCTGGTTGTACACTCTCCTGCGCCGTCCTCTCATGCGCCCCACTCCGCTCGAACCTCGTTTAATGTCGACACTTTGCAGTATGTGGATTGCTGTTTCATCTATTGCGGTGTCCTCATACAGCAGGCGACCATTGATTGATATCAAAATGCCACTTCTATCCATCACTTATATGCATATGATGGGAGCTTGTGAAGCCAAGGTGTCAGCTCTTTCATTGCCCTGAACCCCGCATGAGCAGGAAAGTAGATTCAGATCAGCGCCTGGAGTTTTGAGGCCTCAACAGCTGCTATCCACTCGTACCTAAGCCATCCCTTCTGTACTTTATGAAGTACGACTTGCGTGTCTGTCACGATGACTTTGAGCACTTGCCATTTTAGACCGAATGATTCTTCTTATTTTTATTTTTCATCGCTCGTTCTCCAACTCCCGCTACCACGCATGTAAGTAAAGGACTTTGCACGTAACAAAATGTAGTCCGGAGAACGAAATGCGTTGTCATAGTTTGCAGTTTGACTGGGATATTTGCACCTTTCGGTCCAACACATCCGACTTCAGAATGACATTTTTGGATACCGGGTTAGCATTCCCTCTTCGATCCCTTCTCCTTAGCCAGTCTGCTCTGTTGCAGCCTGTTATTCCAGAATCACCACATGAAGGTGTAGAAGGGTCTTGGCAGCTCTGGTTCGCTGGCCCTGACGCTAGCTATCAGCTATGGGTGGCTGACCACTTCTTCTCATACACTACTCAGCCTCTTGTTCTTGCTCGAATGATTCAACTTACTTCTTTGATGTTTGTGTGATTGTCCATGTTTCGCATCCGTACTGAGCATATCGTATTACACATCTTGTTTTATAAGGCTCCATGCCTTGTGAGATGGTTGGACCCACCATCATTCTTCATTGCAGACAAACAGCAAAGGTAGTTTCATATCCAAACTGCCGTCAAAAATGAAGTGTTCTCTTATTCTTCTATAATGCCGAGCACACACGTGAGAAGTCGGATGTGAGAGCGACGCTCGTCCTTTTCTTTTTAGCGGCTTACTTTCTTTGAGAATCGGCAATGATGACCCGCTCTGCGATCTGAGCACCTTGTGTAGCGCCAGGTGACTCGGTTCTATGCAGGTAGCTCACATGAGGTGGCATCATGATTGAAACATTTCAAAGACACTGATTCAATGAATCGCAGTAGTGTTTCTTCTGTCCCCCATCGATCGTCAGCCTATTCTCAGCTCACAGTGTAGCACTAGCTTGCGGAGGCCCCCATTTATAATGCGAATAAGATGTCCTGTCAATCTGACCTTGGCTTTCAGCAGAATCGTATGAATGGTCAAAACGTTAGACTTGCTATGAATTACAGAGTGAGTTACTTTGTCCTGCCACTCGATTCTTACCACTCGATACTTACCACTCAATACTTACCACTCGATACTTACCACTCAATACTTACCACATCGATACTTACCACTCAATACTTACCACATCGATACTTACCACTCAATACTTACCACATCGATACTTACCACTCAATAATTACCACATCGGTACTTACCACTCAATACTTACCACATCGATACTTACCACTCAATACTTAAAACATCGATACTTACCACTCAATACTTACCACTCAATACTTACCACTCAATACTTACCACATCGATACTTACCACATCAATACTTACCACTCGATACTTACCACATCGATACTTACCACATCGATACTTACCATCTCGATACTTACCACTCAATACTTACCACATCGAAACTTACCACTCAATACTTACCACTCAATACTTACCACTCAATACTTACCGCTCGATACTTACCACATCGATACTTACCACTCGATACTTACCACTCAATACTTACCATCTCGATACTTACCACTCAATACTTACCACTCAATACTTACCTCTCGATACCTACCTCATCGATACTTACCACATCGATACTTACCATCTCGATACTTACCACTCAATACTTACCACTCAATACTTACCACTCAATAATTAAAACATCGATACTTACCACTCAATACTTACCACTCAATACTTACCACATCGATACTTACCAAATCAATACTTACCACTCGATACTTACCACATCGATACTTACCACATCGATACTTACCATCTCGATACTTACCACTCAATACTTACCACATCGATACTTACCACTCAATACTTACCACTCAATACTTACCACCCAATACTTACCGCTCGATACTTACCACATCGATACTTACCACTCAATACTTACCACTCAATACTTACCATCTCGATACTTACCACTCAATACTTACCACTCAATACTTACCACTCAATACTTACCTCTCGATACTTACCACATCGATACTTACCACATCGATACTTACCATCTCGATACTTACCACTCAATACTTACCACTCAATACTTACCACTCCATACTTACTACTCGATACTTACTACTCGATACTTACCCCTCCATACTTGCCACTCATTACTGCAATAGGTATCATGTCGGTTTTTGATATAAGTAACGACTACCTTCCAAAGTAGTAGTACCCATACAGAGAGGAGTACGTCAGGGGGACGTCATCTCACCGAGCCTTGTTTTCGACATGCCTGGAATCCGTCGTCAGTCGGTGCGACTAGAGTAGCTTTGGCATCAATTTATATGGCAGGCTGCTAAATTATCGTCACTTTGCAGATTATCTACTTCTCATCACGAAGGCATCCACAGACAGAAGATCTACTTCTCATCACGGAGGCATCCACAGACAGAAGATCTACTTCTCATCACGGAGGCATCCACAGACAGATTATCTACTTCTCATCACGGAGGCATCCACAGACAGATGATCTACTTCTCATCACGGAGGCATCCACAGACAGAAGATCTACTTCTCATCACGGAGGCAGCCACAGACACCAATGAAATGCTAGCAGCGCTTCACCTAGCGGGAAAGAAAGCGGGACTCGAAGTGAATACGCCTAAGACGAAAGTCAATCGCAATCGATTCGCTTTCCGCCACCTAGTCTTTCTGGATGGAGAGAGACGATGCCGTAGACGAGTGCATCTACCTTGGACGCCTGCTCAACACGCAGAACGACTTGAGTTCAGAGTTGACAAGACGGCGTCCCGCGGGATGGGCGCCTTTCTCTTCGATAAAGCCGGTACTGGACAACATCCACGACCAAAGCCTGCACACCTCTCTATTCAACTCCACAGCACTACCTGCTATACGGCAGAAACATGAACACTCACGAAGGAGAAGGAGACCAAACTCAGAGTGACCCAACCCTGCACCGAGAAACGCATGGTCGGCCTCACGCTTCATAGCCAGCGCGCAAAAAGTCTTTATAACTCGGACATAGATCAATCGTCCCTGATGGAGGATGCAGCTAATTATGCAGACAAGATGAAACATCGCTGAGGAGGCGACTTACTGTGAAGAGGGGACGATCGATGTAGCACAGCGTCAGCAATATGGCACCCTATAAAAACGACCACGGGGACCACCACCAACACGTTGGATCTACTCCCTTGCATCCCGCTGCAACACTCACCATACTACAGGTGGGCGACTCGTTGTCCACCGATCCACCGAGACCCAAGACAGAGACCGTTGGAAGAGTAATTGGTGCCCAAAATAGTATAACCGCCGCGGAAGAACGAGCCGTCCAGTAATCCAGTAACGAGTTGTCCATTAATCCAGTAACGAGCCGTCCAGTAATCCAGTAACGAGTTGTCCAGTAATCCAGTAACGAGCCGTCCAGTAATCCAGTAACGAGTCGTCCAGTAACGAGTCGTCCAGTAATCCAGTAACGAGCCGTCCAGTAATCCAGTAACGAGCCGTCCAGTAATCCAGTAACGAGCCGTCCAGTAATCCAGTAACGAGCCGTCCAGTAATCCAGTAACGAGTCGTCCAGTAACGAGTCGTCCAGTAATCCAGTAACGAGCCGTCCAGTAATCCAGTAACGAGCCGTCCAGTAATCCAGTAACGAGTCGTCCAGTAACGAGCCGTCCAGTAATCCAGTAACGAGCCGTCCAGTAATCCAGTAACGAGCCGTCCAGTAATCCAGTAACGAGTCGTCCAGTAACGAGCCGTCCAGTAATCCAGTAACGAGCCGTCCAGTAATCCAGTAACGAGTTGTCCAGTAATCCAGTAACGAGCCGTCCAGTAATCCAGTAACGAGTTGTCCAGTAATCCAGTAACGAGCCGTCCAGTAATCCAGTAACGAGTCGTCCAGTAATCCAGTAATCCAGTAACGAGCCGTCTAGTAATCCAGTAACGAGCCGTCCAGTAATCCAGTAACGAGTTGTCCAGTAATCTATTAACGACCCGTCCAGTAATCCAGTAACGAGTCGTCCAGTAATCCAGTAACGAGTCGTGCAGTAATCCAGTAACGAGCCGTTCAGTAATCCAGTAACGAGCCGTCCAGTAATCCAGTAACGAGCCGTCCAGTAATCCAGTAACGAGCCGTCCGGTAATCCAGTAACGAGTTGTCCAGTAATCCAGTAACGAGTTGTCCAGTAATCCAGTAACGAGTCGTCCAGTAATCCAGTAACGAGTCGTCCAGTAATCCAGTAACGAGTCGTCCAGTAATCCAGTAACGAGTCGTCCAGTAATCCAGTAACGAGCCGTCCAGTAATCCAGTAACGAGTCGTCCATTAATCCAGTAACGAGCCGTCCAGTAATCCAGTAACGAGTTGTCCAGTAATCTAGTAACGAGTCGTCCAGTAATCCAGTAACGAGTCGTCCAGTAATCCAGTAACGAGTCGTCCAGTATTCCAGTAACGAGTCGTCCAGTAATCCAGTAATCAGCCGTCCAGTAATTCAGTAACGAGTCGTCCAGTAATCCAGTAACGAGTCGTCCAGTAATCAAGTAGCGAGTCGTCCAGTAATCCAGTAACGAGTCGTCCAGTAATTCAGTAACGAGTCGTCCAGTAATCCAGTAACGAGTCGTCCAGTGATCCAGTAATGAGTCGTCCAGTAATCCAGTAACGATTCGTCCAGTAACGAGTTGTCCAGTAATCCAGTAATGAGTCGTCCAGTAATCCAGTAATGAGTCGTCCAGTAATCCACTAGCGAGTCGTCCAGTAATCCACTAACGAATTGTAGTCATTCTGCCAGTCGAGGAGCATCCAATAAATGGTTTCTTTTGTGCCTTTATGGTTAGTCGTTGTCACGCTCTAAAAACATTTTAATTGTTCTTCATTGTCTGTTTGTCTCGTAAAATGTGAGGTATATCTCTTCGTGTCTAGTCTCCGCCATACAGTTTACCCTAGTTAGTTAGTTTTCTGTCAGTTTATGCTATTTAGTGTTGTAGGGAGCTTAAAGTTGTTTGTTCTGCGCAAAGTGCGTAGCGTCGGTCGTTGTGAGTCCACGTCGTTGCATTTATTTCCATCATCAATTGCCCCACACTTGATTGTTAGTCTCAGAATTCTTTCAGTGTCACACAACTTACTTTTCATAGAGCCTCATCAATTACCCTCATATACTTGAACGTTAGGTGGTCTCTCCCAAGCTTTTTTGGTCGGAATACAATTTACTCTTCAAAGAACCTGATTAATTTAGGGTACTAAATTGGATGATCGTCTCAGACCTCTCTCATTGCCATACAGTTTCTCCTTCTATGAACCTCACCAGTCGCTCTAAACTTGATGATCGTCTCAGACCTCTCTCATTGCCATACAGTTTCTCCTTCTATGAACCTCATTAGTCGCTATAAACTTGATGATCGTCTCAGACCTCTCTCATTGCCATACAGTTTACTCTTCAAAGAACCTCACCAGTCGCTCTAAACTTGATGATCGTCTCAGACCTCTCTCATCGCCATACAGTTTCTCCTTCTATGAAGCTCATTAATGTCATAATGTATGCACGCTCTATGTACCGGCCTGAAAGCATGGAACGCCAAGATGTAGACTCCAAACGTGAGTGACGAAAGCAAGGGCAATAACTAACTTAGAACCTCTCTCTAACGTGAAGTCCATTGTCTCTCGAGATTGACAGGATGCCAATCGAATCGTACCACTGCCCTCATCAACAGCTTTCTCTTCAAAAACCTTATCTTTTGCCGTGATCAACTTGATCATCCGTCATTTGCCTTTCTCTTCTTTGTCATTCATTTTATCCTCCCCCCTCCCCCACTCCGAAAAAATGTTTACCCCTAATGAACCTGGCGGATCTGTTTTGTACTTTTATCTGCGTCGTGCAGTTTATGTATTATTCATTTAAAATAGAGAGGCAAAAAGTAAACTTTAGGTTAGGTGACAAGGGCAGGAGCTTGAACACTGCACGGCTCCCAAATATCTAGGCGTGTGAAGGTAGACAGCACATTGTCTTACACAACGCACTGCCGGGAAACAAAGCGTAAGATACACGCAAGAAATAATATCATCCCAAAACTGACCGGCACAACATGGGGGGCACAGCCATCATTCCTTTGGACATCTGCAATGTCCTTGTGTTTTTCCGTAGCTGAATACGCTGCACGAGTCTGGAAAAACCCTGCTCATGCGGAACTAGTTGACACAGCAATAAATGAAGCGGGTCGGATTGTATCATGGTGCCAAAAACCTACAACCATTGATAAAATATACCCCATAATTGGCATAGCACCCCCCGAGATTCGAAGAAGCGTCGCAGCAGAAATCGAACGAGAAAAACACGAGCACGACCCAAGGCACTCAATGTTTGGACACCAGGTACAGAGCTTAAGACTTATATCCAGACATGGCTTAGTAAAATCAACACTGCCCATACAGACAAACCTGAAAGTCGCCGTATCCAGAGTTGGCTCAAAATGGTACAGGCCCCAGAGACAATATCTACCATACACAACATAGAAGTCACTGAATTATTCCGAACTGGTATACCACGGTGCAAGAGGAATATGAAACGACGGGGATACACAAACAACACATGGGAACGTAGCGCAATACAGAACCAAAACTGCCTAATGACCTGCCACAACCTCCAGGAAACATACAATAGGTGCTACATGGAATCAAATGATAAGGCAACCCATGTCGCTGAATGCATACCGTATAACGTGCTGCTTGGACACGGAGAACAAAAACAAAACATTTAAAATAAAGAGACATACTGTCACTTTGTTCCACTCATGGAACCGTCATTCATGGAGAATATTTCCTAATTTGTGTGCGTCAACCTCAGACATGAGAACATGTCTGGGTGTTCGATTTCTAATTTATTAAACAGGATCATTCTGCAGTGGCCTGCTCTCATTCTGGAACTTGTCACGTGATCACTTCTTGGCAACGAGTGGTGTGTTCCATCTATTTCAGAGCGTGTACTCGGTGTCAATGATTTATACCAGTGGTTCTTAAGCTGTTGGAACTTTACCTCAGGGACGGCTTTTTGGGGATTCGTGGTGAAATTATGCTTCAGTTATGTCCCTTAAGTCAGTGGTTTCCAAATTATTTCTTAGTCTAACAAAATGTGTCTCCATCCCTCTCAATCTACCAGAATTTATCCACAACTTCCTCAGTCTACCAGAATTTATCCACAACTCCCTCAGTCTACCAGAATTTGTCCGCAACCCTCTTATGCCTACGAGAATTTGTCCACAACCCTCTTAGTCTACGGGAATTTGTCCACAACCCTCTTAATCTACGAGAATTTGTCCACAACCCTCTTAGTCTACCAGAATTTGTCCACAACTCCCTTAGTCTACCAGAATGTGTCCACAACTCCCTTAGTCTACCATAATTTGTTCACAACTCCCTTAGTCTTTCAGAATTTGTCCACAACTCCCTTAGTCTACCATAATTTGTCCACAACTCCCTTAGTCTACGAGAATTTGTCCACAACCCTCTTAGTCTACGAGAATTTGTCCACAACCCTCTTAGTCTACGGGAATCTGTCCACAACCCTCTTAGTCTACGAGAATCTGTCCACAACCCTCTTAGTCTACGAGAATCTGTCCACAACCCTCTTAGTCTACGAGAATTTGTTCACAACCCTCTTAGTCTACGAGAATTTGTATTTGTCCACAACCCTCTTAATCTACCAGCATTTGCTCTGAACCCTATTATTCTACCAGAATTATTATTCAAGCATTTTTCCACGATGTCCAAAGTATCACCGTCATCCTATCCAAGAGATACAATGCGCAGTTGATGGAGTTAAGTTGGTTAACCTAAGAATACAAACCAGAAACGTATTTCAATTTCACAAACTTCTTCTTTTGTCCTTATGCTTATGTCTTGTGCCGTCTGTGGACGACGTATGTACGATGTATAGACTTCTTGTTTGCTCTAGGTGGCGAGGCTTGTGCTGACGACATGTTGCAATTTTGGAGTGTTTCTTTGATCTCCTCTTTCCTTCGTTGTAAGGGACGACCTCTTATTCGTCACCTTCCATGTGGTATGATTTCACTACAGCTTGATCGTGCTGCATCCTTATCAATTGTCAAAACCAGGTTATCTTCCATGTATTAATACTGTTGATAACCGATGTAGTCCTCACCACTTTCCTGTATATCCTCTCTATGATAAGGACTCCACACCTGTGTACAGTACTCGAATATAGGTCTGACTAATGCTTGATACAGTTTGACTTTCACTTCCTTCCTCCTATGGTTAATATTTATTTTTATCATGCCTAAAATTGGATTTGCCTTTATCACTGCTACCTGGATTTGATCACACAACGTACCTGTATGATATTTTATAACCTCTAGGTCGCTTTCCTTTTCTATTTTCTAATATTGTTCTCGCTCATTCTGTAATTATGTTCCATATTGGATCTACCCATATGGATGACTGTACATTTACCTACATTAAACTCCAGTTGTCAACTTACAGACTATTCTCGAATTTTATCTAAATCCGACCCCAGTATTATCCACTTCTGTTTAGATGAGAGACTACTGCATATTTTGGTGTCATCCGCGAATTTTGCAATCATGGATCCCATATCAATGTTCAAATCGTTTATAAATCAAAGATACAATTGGTCCCTAAAAACTGAGCCGTGTGGCACTCCACTCTTCACTTAATATCACCCAGAGTACTCCATATTTATGCCCACTCTCTGCCTTCTTCCGGTTAACAAATTTTCAATCCATTTGGCAACTTCCCCACCTATTCCATGTTATTTTAACTTTCTAAGTAATCTTTGATGATTTACTCTTTCAAATCCTTTGCACAATTTAGATAAATAGCATCTTCTGGTTCCCTTAATCTGTCATTCTAGTAATCTTCTGGTTCCCTTAATCTGTCATTCTAGTAATCTTCTGGTTCCCTTAATCTGTCATTCTAGTAATCTTCTGGTTCCCTTAATCTGTCATTCTAGTAATCTTCTGGTTCCCTTAATCTGTCATTCTAGTAATCTTCTGGTTCCCTTAATCTGTCATTCTAGTAATCTTCTGGTTCCCTTAATCTGTCATTCTAGTAATCTTCTGGTTCCCTTAATCTGTCATTCTAGTAATCTTCTGGTTCCCTTAATCTGTCATTCTAGTAATCTTCTGGTTCCCTTAATCTGTCATTCTAGTAATCTTCTGGTTCCCTTAATCTGTCATTCTAGTAATCTTCTGGTTCCCTTAATCTGTCATTCTAGTAATCTCCATTATGAATTCTAATAGATGTTTTTAAACACCACCTCCGTTTAGTAAATCCATGCAGCGATACGTCTTCCTTCCAGGTCTGTCTACACTATTCTTTTCTTTGATCCCTATTTTTCCTATTAACTCTGGGAGTATACGTAGAATTAACATACAAATTAAACGTGGTGTATGCCAGGATGATACAATCTCTCCCAAACATTTCACCGCTGAGGAAGATAGAGATATAACATAGACTTAGAAATGCCCAACCACCTCCGATTTTCAGATGACATATCGTCAGCTATAGCATCAAGGCAGATGAGCAATGCGTCAATGAGCTCTACAACGCAAGTGAGGCAGTTGGTCTAAAACTATAGTAAAGACTCAACGCATGCTCAACAGTTTCTGTTCCCGTGAAAAAATGCGGCTTGGAACTGATTCCTTTATAAATTCGTGCATCTACTTGGCCCAAGAAATCAAATTCCTATGACCTGCATGAAGAGATCTCAAAAACGTGAATTCGTGTTTCTACTTGGCCCAAGAAATCAGATTCCTATGACCTGCATGAAGAGATCTCAAAAACGTGAATTCGTGTTTCTACTTGGCCAAAGAAATCAAATTCCCATGACCTGCGTGAATAGATCTCAAAAACGTGAATTCGTGCATCTACTTGGCCCAAGAAATCAAATTCCTATGACCTGTATGAAGAGATCTCAAAAACGTGAATTCGTGCATCTACTTGGCCCAAGAAATCAAATTCCTATGACCTGCATGAAGAGATCTCAAAAAGGTTGGTTGCAGTGTGGTTCAGTTTCAACCGCATCAAGACCGCACTTCAACAGATTAAAAACAACAACGCGAGATCTCACGCCTTGAACAGCCTGGTCATTCCATCCATGGTACATGGCTGTGAGACTTTGTGGGTAGCGAGGTCTGGGCTGGACGTCTCGCTCGTTAAAGGAAAGTGAAGCGTCTGATATAGCCTCTCTTTTCCAGGTGTAGAGATCGCCGCTGGATTAACTGTTCGGCTTGCCGTTCAGGAGTTTCCATGCCAATGACCTCTCCTACATTATTATGTCCCCAGCAGCAACTTTATGAGGGGCCCCCTGTGTCGTACAGAGCCTCCTGTGAGATGCGACCGAGTACCCGGCGGCATAACTGGGAAGGCAGATCGGGCTCATTATCCTTGGTTGGCAGCCAGTCTAAGAGAAAGTGAACTCTCTTTAAACCCGGGTAGACTAAGCTCGTTAGCCTGTTCAGGCAGTTTGCCTAGGAGAGGAGGAACTCTGATTTTAAACCCACAAGTCTCAGGGAGTGCTGGCTAGTCTTGGAACGAAGAAAGTATCATCGGATGTCTCGAGTAAATAGTATCTGCGGACACAGACTCCACTGCCTTGTGGAAACCTCAGGAGAGGGTAGGGCTACGGGAGTAAACCCAGACAGAAAATCCGTAGTAGTAGCACCTAATGCGAATGGTTTCAAAATTGCGAACTCATTCCGGCAGCTGGTGGCAAATTGTCATGCTTTGCATTTCTTTGGATTACACCAACGAGGCCGAGAGAGGGATCCTGCAGTTTGAGCAGCCCAAGGTCTCCATATTCAGCGCCCAGACTTGTGCTCCGAGAGGCTACTCACTGGGTGCTACGCGCATGGTCTGCAAAGAATGAGACGCCTATGACTGAATGAATATGGCTGTGAGGTGTGGAAGCTACACACAAGTGACATGGCACGGCACCAAGCTACTCGGCCAACGATAGCTCGTTGAATACAGTCACTTTCCCTACGAGAACACATTTGTATCACCGTCACCAGGAGTCAAACCTGCTTCAATGGCGTCGTAGATTAGGCGTTGCTAAGAAAGTACAGGTGGGCAGGCCACGTGGTACGCAAGCCTAACAATAGATGGACACGAAAAGTGACATCATGGTGGCCCTACACCTATAATCGTCGCCCCGAACGTCCACCAACGAGATGGAGAGATGGCCCTCGATAATACCTTGGTCCGGCATGGTACTTAAAGGCAAAAGACAGAAATGAGATTAGACGACATTTGGCTACCTGGCATAGGGCACATAATTGCCAGAAGGAACACCTGGATTATAGTTTTATAGTACAGTATACCTACCCATGTGAGAGTAGAGCTATCTGGCTGTGTGGGCTTTGATTTTTCTTGTGACAACACTTGGTCATTGAGTGTCAAAGCGACTTATCTTAACAGCGTTATAATTGAACACAAACATAATTTCACGCAAGGCTGAACACGGGAACAGCAGAGACTGGTGATGATATAATTGTATATTCAAGCCGTCAGTACTGGCAACTGGGACTTAACCATTTAATTCAATCCACTAACGCTCATGTTTTTGAATGGCCACAATGAGTAGGTTTGCTGTTTTGTTGCGCCCTTAAAAGGACGTTAAGTTGCGGTTTATTGTAGTTCTTCTGTCTCACATAACCGTGTGCTGATGAAGATGGAACGGGGTTCTGAAGGCGGTTGTGCTACTCTTGGCTTTATCTGTGTGTCGCTCACTACTACAGCGATCAGTATATTTTGCCTGACCAGACGTTAGTCTTTCTCACCAACCACCAACGTTAATACGGGGGTCGTTCAAATCAATTCGGGACTTTTTGTTCTATTTCCACCTGCATGGGTTATATTGTACTAGAACTACTATCATTAGTTAGGGGCACTTATGTCTTATTAGTACTAGGTGGCCCGCTTACTTGACATGGGCCAGTCACGTGACAGATAAATAAAAATATCGGACAAACACTGTTAGCGTTTACATAGAACAGCATGTTGTGATGACGTTTCTTGTGAAAGAAGGTGTGAAACCTACGGGTATTTACAGATTACAATCACACTCAGCCGCAGTAAGACATCTGAAGGGTGTAAACGTTTTAGGGAAAGCTGTACATCCGTGAGTGATGATCCTCTCCTGTTCCTGCAAATAACACTCGACCTCATACATATCAGCGTAATTTGTGCTATTTGCAGCAACTCGGCTGGGAGGTGTTGCCACATACCACCTTACAACTCAGATCTTGCTCCAAGCGATTTCCATCTGTTTGGACCCCTAAAGGAATTTCTGAGAAGTCAGCCCTTCAGTACTCACGAAGTGAAACAGGCTGTCCTGGATTGGTTCAGACATACTGACAAATCTTTCTACGCTGAAGCATTACTTAAACGCTGGGATAAATGCATAAACGTTGTGGGGAATTATATCGAATAACAATTGGTATTTTGACTATTTAAAACCAAAATAAAATTACAAAATGAAGTCTCGGTTTGACTTGAACGCCCTTTGTAGTTGGGACTTTTGACCACTTGATTCAAGGGACCAAAATTAATATTTAGCTCTGCCAACTTGTGATTAAAAAGCACCAATATTTATAGTCGGAACTCTCAAGTGGGAATTCAAGTCACTAATGTAAATAGCTAATACACCAACACAGTAATTCATGTTGCTAAAGTTAACAGCCGGAACACTCAATTGGTGTTTTAAACCATCGATATTGTAGCAAGGATCTACGAGTCGTGAGTCAAGTTTCAGATCTAGCAAGCTGAAGATCTTAGCTATGATGATTAACATAACCAATCATAATTACTGAGACGAACAACCAGCCAGGACGGCTGACACTTACAAATGATGATTTACCCCCTCCAATTCGAACGACTGTCGGCTGTTGTCACAAATCACTAATCCATAACCGAGACTGCAAACTGAGAGATTCAAGCCACCAATCAAGAAAGCCGACACTTACAACTGAGAGATTCCAGCGACCAATCTAGAAAGTGGAGACTGCTAACTACAGATTCAAGCCACCAATCTGGACAAACGTAACAGTCATTTAATTTTTCAAGCCACCAATCCAAAAAGACGTTACTCACAACGGGTGTTTCAAACAACCAATCAGCACAGCTATAACTTGCCTTCCTTGGCCTCATAATATGTCGCAAAATGTCATTAACATTAGATAGTTTACATTTATGGCTAAGCGATTAGGATACTTTCATTCTGACGAAGAAGACGCCGATTTGAAACCTCGGCGTGGCATACGTATTTTAAACTAGGTAACATAAAAACCAACCGTGCATTATGTGCGGCGAGTACTAAAGCCGAAGACCTTTATTTCTCAATCCTATAAATCCTTCTGGTGTACCCCAGAACATTTCTTTTTTACTTCAACATCAGCAAGACAAAGATGTTGTTATTATCACATAGCCGCTGAGCAAGCCATCTCTTGACAGCCCAATGCCATTCTTATATAGATACAGGTCTTCTTCAGTTGTGTCACTGCTCCGTACAGTGTGTTGGTAATTGTCGGCAGTGCTTGTAAGAGTCTTTTCCTCGTGTCCGCAAGCGCATTGCACTCAATGAGTAGATGTCGAACTGTTTCATCAGGATGAGAGCAATGTCTGCACAAGGGCAGGTGCTGGGGGTTGATGCGGTTCAAGTGACTATCGACTCTGGTGTGTTCTGTTCGGAACTGAGAGATGAGGCTTTGATCTCTTCTATGTAGTTTATTTGTGTCATCGTTACTTTTTGGCTGCGACATTTCACAAGGAAAAGATAATGAGCATTCATGCTGCAAAAATCAGACCACAAGTTATCCTAGATAAACAAGAGAAGTACACTTTTTAAAAATTGTAAGCAAACAAAGGAGACTGCGAAAGGAAATAGAGGAATGGGCGTGGTAATGCAGATAAAACTAAAATGACAATCGTATGGCAGATGCTTAATAAAATAGCAGAAATAATTATTCCGAGGATTTAGATCTTCCAATATGGCACTGTAAGGATACAGAACATGGACAACTATACAAACTTTCAATCTGGCACTGTACGGATACAAAACATGGACAACTATACACACTTTCAATCTGGCACTGTACGGATACAACACATGGACAACTATACAAACTTTCAATCTGGCACTGTATGGATACTAAACATGGACAACTATACAAACAGTAAGAAGAAGAATGAATGCTTCATGCTACAATATTACAGGAAAGTATTCCAAATAACATGGATGCGAGAAAGAAAAACAAAGAAATCCTAAATGAGATGGATACTGAACAAAATTGGCTAGTAAATAGTATTACCTTTAGGTTACTAAACTGCTTTGGCCATATAGAAAGTCACAAAGATCAAACTAAATATGTGCTGATGTGTTTGATGTCTGGCAAGCGAGTCTGAGGCAGACCGACGAGAAGATGGGCATGGGGCATTGAAGAGCTACTGAGAATAACGGGGATAGAGGTGAGTTAAATGGCCTTGGAAGTATTCTTTCAGATCAGCTGTTATGAAAGCGACGTTCCGTGAAGGATAGGCAACGGGTTATGTCAGATTAGATCAGATCATCCCGTAACCGGTGTCTTTGGGGTACACATGAAGATGTCCTCACAACCCCAAGCCACCCTTCTCTGTAAGCGGCCGCTGCCTGTGCCTCTTCTGGTCGGAGATTGGTCCATTCTTTTATGTTGTTCTCCCACCTCTTTTGGGGATGGCCTCTTCGTCGTCTGCCTTGCACCTTTCCGTGCAGGATCGTATTTGCAAGACCATTTTATCTCTTTATGTGACCTTACCAAGCGAATTTTCATCTTTTGACAGTTGCCAAGAGGTCTTCAAAAGGCCCTATTGCTGTTGACATTCTATCTCATGTTTCCTCATTTGTAACTCGGTCTTTGTACGCGACGTATAAAAGTCTTCGGAAACATCTCATCTGCAAGGCCTGTATCCTTCGCTGAAGGTTAGCTGTAACTGTCCATGGCTCACAAGCAAAGAGGAAAATTGATAGAACCAATGTATGCAATAATCTGAATTTCGGGTAAAGTGCTAACCGTTTATCTTGCCAGCCAGAGTTGTTTAAGCCGTGCAAGCGCCGCTATTGTATGTGCTATTATGACCAACACCTCACATTTTGATCCTTCATCACTGACAATCGAACCCAGATATTTAAAACCGTTATGTACTCCAGCATTAACATGTCTGTGGTATAAAAGAGTGTACTTTTGCTAACGGAAAGGTTAAACTATAAACAACTACAACAAAGGCAATAAATGACGTTCATATAGTTTATTGACGATGGTTCCACGTTTATAAGATATAAATTAGATAAGTTTAATGTCTGGTAGTGTGGGAACGGCGTGAGCTATTTGTTAAGGAGCATGGTTCACAATCCGAAGGTGCTGGGTTCGATCCCTATCATAGCAATTGGAGATTAGAGAGAGAAGGCGAACGCGAAAAAAAAAATGTCTGGTAGTATTGATACTAGTTATGTGGTAATGAAGAGAACTGCAGAGGATAGGGTCAAATGGAGAGACATGCTCAGACAACCTTACAACCAGTTTCCGGACTGATCAACCAGAGGATAGTGTGACATAGAGAGACATGCTCACACAACCTTACAACCAGCCTTAGGGCTGACCAACCAGAAGGTAGTGTGAAGTGAAGAGACATGCTCCGACAACCTTACAATCAGTCTCCCGACTGAACAACCAAAGGGTAGGGTCAAATGGAGAGACAAGCTCAGACAACTTTACAACCAGTTTCCAGACTGAACAACCAGAGGTTATGGTCAAATGGAGAGACAAGCTCAGACAACCTTACAACCAGTTTCCAGACTGAACAACCAGAGGTTATGGTCAAATGGAGAGACATGCGCAGACAACCTTACAACCAGTTTCCAGACTGACCAGCCAGAGGTTATGGTCAAATGGAGAGACATGCTCAGACAACCTTACAACTAGTCTCCGGACTGAGCAACCCGATGTTATGGTCAAATGGAGAGACATGCTCAGACAACCTTACAACTAGTCTCCGGACTGAGCAACCCGATGTTATGGTCAAATGGAGAGACATGCGCAGACAACCTTACAACCAGTTTCCAGACTGAACAACCAGAGGTTATGGTCAAATGGAGAGACATGCTCAGACAACTTTACAACCAGTTTCCAGACTGAACAACCAGAGGTTATGGTCAAATGGAGAGACATGCTCAGACAACCTTACAACTAGTCTCCGGACTGAGCAACCCGATGTTATGGTCAAATGGAGAGACATGCTCAGACAACCTTACAACCAGTTTTGAGACTGAACAACCATAGGTTATGGTCAAAGGGAGAGACATGCTCAGACAACCATACAACCAGTCTCCGGACTGAACAACCAGAGGTTATGGTCAAATGGAGAGACATGCTCAGACAACCTTACAACCAGTCTCCGGACCGATAGTTTGCTCAGCAGACTGTTGAAAACATGGCGGTGTGATACGGAATCCATCTAGAGTTGATCAGCGAGTTGTGATTCTGTTTCTAATTGCTGGAGGATTTCAACTAGTTAACATTCCTCGCAGAAAGCAAGCAGTGCATGGTGGCAAAATTGTGTCGAAGACAGGAGTGAAGAACTGACAAAGAGTGTTAAAGAAGGTCAGTTAACGAAAGATCTTCCGAGATCAGGTCAGGCGCATTTTGTTGCGTCAGAACATGCCCCTTCCAAAATTGATGCAGCAATTCGGGTGGACCGTTGCCGGAGCTTAAGTTCGCCACACTTTTATCCCCATTCATTGCCTGCATTTGGCGATGATTGTCAACTGGTCGACATCATTCAGCTGTGAAACCGAATCACCGCTCGTTGATCAACTCTGGACAGATTCCGTAACACACCCGCAATATTTACAACGGTCTGCTAAGGAAACTATGAGTCGAAGGATAATGACATTTTGTAAACTTAATGGTTGGTATGTGCTGTTTACATCAGAAGTGACGTCTTCATGCGCATCGTACGTATGTTTACCTGGTGCAATTAAGTCCGGTTTCATTTGAACACGCTTCGTAGTTAAATACCGCGTAGAGGTGCAGACGTTGTCTGGTGCTTTGCGTGAAACCGGTGATTTTTCTAATTTCTGCCTGTGTAATGTTTCTTTAGCTCTATCAATCCATCTTTTTCTTAGTCTTCATTGTGCTCTGAAGTCCTTCTGCTTGTTGACGAATTGGTATATTTGCGGTTATTGTGTCACATCACCAAACCAGGCAATTCTCTTAATTATCTGCTTGTCATGCATAGCATCGTTCATCTCATGTCGGATTTTGATCGCATATCACTATTCTAGTGAGTCTGGGAGCTATTCTAAAAAGTGCTTATCATCATTATAATTTCTGGCCAGTCCCAGGACTGGTTGTAAGGTTGTCTCTGCATTTCTCTCTATTTAATTCTATCCTCTGGTTGGCCAGTCCTAAGACTGGTTGTAATGTTGTCTGAGCATTTCTCTCTATTTAATCTTATCCTCTGGTTGGCCAGTCCTAAGACTGGTTGTAAGGTTGTCTGAGCATTTCTCTCTATTTAATCTTATCCTCTGCATGGCCAGTCCTAAGACTGGTTGTAAGGTTGTCTGAGCATTTCTCTCTATTTAATCTTATCCTCTGGTTGGCCAGTCCTAAGACTGGTTGTAAGGTTGTCCGAGCATTTCTCTCTATTTAATCTTATCCTCTGGTTGGACAGTCCTAAGACTGGTTGTAAGGTTGTCTGAGCATTTCTCTCTATTTAATCCTATCCTCTGGTTGGCCAGTCCTAAGACTGGTTGTAAGGTTGTCTGACCATTTGTCTTTATTTAATTCTATCCTCTGGTTGGACAGTCCTAAGACTGGTTGTAAGGTTGTCTGAGCATTTCTCTTTATTTTACCATATTCTCTGGTTGGTCAGTCCTAAGACTGGTTGTAGGGTTTTCTGAACATATCTCTCTATTTCTCTCTCTGGTTGATCAGTCTAAAGTCTGGATGTAAGGTTGTCTAATCATTTCCATCCACTGAACCCTATCCTCTGGTTGATCAGTATTAAGACTGGCTGTAAGGATTCCTGGGCATGTCTATCCATTTGACCGGGTTCTCTGGTTAGTCACTCATACGACTACTTGTAAGGTTGTCTAAGCATGTCTCTAAACTTGACCTTGTTCTCTGCAGATCTCTTGATTTTAACATAGCCTCACACTTTAAAGTTTATGCGTGCCTGATATGTAGGCGCCGAGGTAGCGCAGTCGTTAGTGCACTGGCGTCCTAGTCAGGCGATCAGGGTTCAAAGAGTTGGTGCAGGTTTTTTATTCTGATGCCAAACCGGCCTCTGTGCTCGATCCAGTCATGGAAATTTGGTATCAGATAGATCTAGGAGGTAAAGGCGGCCGGCATGCTGCTGACCACATCAACCCCTATGTGCCGTTGGTTACAAAGTAATATCTTCTTCTTCCTACGCTGCTAGACGTCAACTTAAATTTGTTCGAAAAAGCAGCAGTCATCCTGAGGCTGTCGACACTGCCTTAGAGCTTGTCTAGTTTTGGCACTGGTGATGGCCACATGTGCTTTCTCTGGTCCTCGTATGTCGGGCAACTTTGCAGCAGATGTTCAGTGGTCATTTTCCCTGTACCACAGATGCATTCGTCAGTAGCACCTATCTTCAGTTTATTGAATAGATAGTACCTCAGTCTGTTGTGGCCTGTGCGGAGTCTGAAGACCACCACCTGCTCTCTTCTGTTCAACTGGTAATTCGCATCATTTTTTGTGTGCAGCCAGTATGCTCTGTTTTCCAATTGGCCATATATCTGGCTCTAATAAACCTACAAAATAATATGGGCCTAACTCCATATGTGGAGCGATTATGTTTTTTCAGACCGCAACGGCTCCCGGATCGACCCTGCCTTAAATGGGTTCAGTCCAGGAAATGAAAGCGGCGAGGGAGAGGATGGCTACCGCCCTCATATAGCCGAGCCTTTGAAATGTGAGATCGCTAACACCTCACACCCCTACGGCAGTAATGGTATGGGTTACTTTATTTATTTTTTTAACTCCATGTGTCCTTTGCGCCTTACGGCGTGACGAGATCTTTACTTTAATTTTTTTTCTGGTTGGTCAGTTCTAAGTTTGGTTGTAAGATTGTCTGCGCCAGTCTCTCCATTTGACCCTACCGTCTGGTTGATTAGTCCCAAGACTGGTTGTAAGATTGTCTGAGCCTGTCTCTCCATTTTACCATATCCTCTGGTTAGTCGGTACTAGGACTGGTTGTAACGTTGTTTCGGCATTTCTCTATATTTGACCCTATCCTCTGATTGGTTAGTCTAATGACTGGTGGTAAGTTTGCCTCTGCATGTCTCTTTATTTGACCTTGTTCTCTGCAGATCTCTTCATATCAGCAAAGTTTCACACTAAAATTTCTGCATGAGATGTGATGGTTTATCCTCTTCTCCCCTTTCCCTTTTTTCCCATAGGTCGCTCGCTCTAGCATGCTCTGTCCAAGACTTTCATGTCTCCGATTATGTCCCAGCCAACTGAATCTTATTCTCTATATCATCTTCAATATTCTTCTTTGTGCACTTCCCCAAGTAAGGACATTGCTATTTGATTTTTGTTCTGTCCAACAAACTCTGTGATAGCATCAAATTTCAAACGCTTTTTACCTTCTTCTTTGCACTAACGTCTGATCAGGCCAAATATGCTGATCAGACATGTTAGTGAGTGTCAGGCAAAATATACTGATCAGACATGTTAGTGAGGGTCAGGCAAAATATACTGATCAGACATGTTAGTGAGGGTCAGGCAAAATATGCTGATCAGACATGTTAGTCAGGGCCAGGCAAAACATATTGCCCAAGACCTTCACCTTGGCTTCCTCGTAGATTTTCCTGGAAACGGGATGTTTTCATGGCAGCCTGGCCAACAAGGTGGGGATCAACATGATCCCGTAGTAGTGATCGACACGCGGATGAAGCCAAGATGAGGATGTGAGGAAAGCCTCTGCAACCCGCCACTTCACGTTCTTATCAGTGTACACACAGGAGCAAACATACGCATTATGGTCATTCAAAACAACAACCTCCTTCTTTGGCATGATCCCTGTTTGAGTCCTAACATTGTTCGTCCATCGCAATGGACGAGGAACACTTTGTCAGCATTCACTGTAAACTGTTCTCATGTCAGCATTCACTGTAAACTGTTCTCATGTCAGCATTTACTGTAAACTGTTCTCATGTCAGCATTTACTGTAAACTGTTCTCATGTCAGCATTCACTGTAAACTGTTCTCATGTCAGCATTCACTGTAAACTGTTCTCATGTCAGCATTCACTGTAAACTGTTCTCATGTCAGCATTCACTGTAAACTGTTCTCATGTCAGCATTCACTGTAAACTGTTCTCAGGTGTTCAAAAATGTCTTAATAAGCCCATCTGAGCCTTGAATTGTCCGCTGCACTTTGTACAGGAAAATAAGATACCTCCTTGCACCGGGGTTGAAGAAGGGTTGATGTGAGTTGACTTGCGGACCGATCGTCTATGGATGGCCTCATCTATTCTGGATGCCTCATGTCTCTGAAGATCTTCCACAGTACTGCTGCGCCAGTCTGTGCGATTGGTGACTATTCTTTCCTAAAGTCCTATACAGTGCAATTAGCCGCATATGCTCAGTGATTATGATCACTTCAGATCTATCGATATATAAATTCTGCCTGGTTTTGTAAGATTTTCTGAGATTGCCTTTTTGTCAATCCAATCCATGTTATAGTTTCCTTCCAATTGAGGACGTCTTCTGTTATGATTTTCCCCAAATATGTGAATTTGTTCGATTATTTTTCTAATGATGATTACATACATCTGTCTGTGTTGCTTGGATATTTCCAAAGTATTTGTCTTCAATGTGTTAATTTTCATGTGAAACTCTTTGGATGTGCAGTTAATTATTGAATTATTTTGTTCTTTAATTCTGATATTAGTATTATTATAATAGAGAAATGGTTGTTAATTACTATATTTTATTATTCTGTACAGGAATTACGCTATCCATTTAGTTTCCTGCTGAGGATACAACTTTTATCAAATGAAACCTGATGTTCAATCTTTTGAGAATCCCTGATTTCTCTGGAGAATTACTTCACATGGCATGTGCCTTTCCTTACAGACGATAGCTAAGACTGGCTTTTTAAGTCAGCTTTTTGAGAGTTGCGTATCTGAACAATGGATTCACTGATCTACGTGTTCAAATTCTTCTTAGTGGGAGGTAATAATGGATTTGTTTAAATTCTCCATTGAATGATGTGTAAGAAGAAGCTATGCGTGGCTTTTTACCTTTTACTATTATAAATAATACTGGAACAAATTTGTTGATTTTCTACCGACCTTGGGCAGAAACCAGAACACTCTGGACTCATCTCTGATCACAGAAGATGTTCCACGCTCAGAGCTGTGTGTCAAACATGCTCGAGGAATAATTTTTAAGGCAACGTTTATATTACAACATCTAAGCATTCAAAGAATTAGTTGGAAATTATATCAACTGTTGCCTCGCTTTTGTTGGGAGTACACAAGTTAACGGTGTACCTCATGCAGCCGTGTGGGACAAAGATCTCTTTTTGTTGTTCAAGATGACAAGATAAAGAAGAAAGTAGTACCACAGCATCAAATGCCTTCAACGATGAAGTGATATAGACTACAGTGAACAAGGTATGAGGTATAATCGAGATGGGGTGATCACCTCGCTGTCTGGAGTTTCATAACTAACAAGCACGTACCCAAGTACAGCTGGGTAAACTGGAACCTGTCTCAACTGGGATATGAACCCGATACATTCCTACTTAGATGCAAACGCTCTAACTAATCTGCAACTCATATCACACACGCACCGGTAAAGCTGAACTTCCAAGGCAAACAAACCTTAAAGTGCCGGTAAACTCCCAAATTGACAATGTTAAATGCGGTGACCTAGTTTCTAGGGCGCCTGGGCACGGCTTATCAATCAAGATGATGGTTTATGCTACTATGGCTACTTCTGCAATAACCACCTGCGGAAATGGAGGTAATAGTAGTCCGAACGGTACAACATGCGACATCCGGCAAGCCTCATTGCCTGGTCTAAGTCTCTCCTCAGCTCACAGGACAAAGAATCTAGCAGCAGTCCACGACAGGCGGAAATCGTACTCCATGTTGGACATATCGGATACTGAATGGTGCAGTGCACATGAAGATCAAGCCAGAGTGAGTATTATGTCATTGTGTGTTTTGTTAAAGTGATATAATACAGGGAATGCATCAGTGGTAAGTAAAGTAAAGTAAAGTAAAGTAGAGTAGAGTAGGGTAGGGTAGGGTAGGGTAGGGTAGGGTAGGGTAGGGTAGGGTAGGGTAGGGTAGGGTAGGGTAGGGTAGGGTAGGGTAGGGTAGGGTAGGGTAGGGTAGGGTAGGGTAGGGTAGGGTAGGGTAGGGTAGGGTAGGGTAGGGTAGGGTAGGGTAGGGTAGGGTAGGGTAGGGTAGGGTAGGGTAGGGTAGGGTAGGGTAGGGTAGGGTAGGGTAGGGTAGGGTAGGGTAGGGTAGGGTAGGGTAGGGTAGGGTAGGGTAGGGTAGGGTAGGGTAGGGTAGGGTAGGGTAGGGTAGGGTAGGGTAGGGTAGGGTAGGGTAGGGTAGGGTAGGGTAGGGTAGGGTAGGGTAGGGTAGGGTAGGGTAGGGTAGGGTAGGGTAGGGTAGGGTAGGGTAGGGTAGGGTAGGGTAGGGTAGGGTAGGGTAGGGTAGGGTAGGGTAGGGTAGGGTAGGGTAGGGTAGGGTAGGGTAGGGTAGGGTAGGGTAGGGTAGGGTAGGGTAGGGTAGGGTAGGGTAGGGTAGGGTAGGGTAGGGTAGGGTAGGGTAGGGTAGGGTAGGGTAGGGTAGGGTAGGGTAGGGTAGGGTAGGGTAGGGTAGGGTAGGGTAGGGTAGGGTAGGGTAGGGTAGGGTAGGGTAGGGTAGGGTAGGGTAGGGTAGGGTAGGGTAGGGTAGGGTAGGGTAGGGTAGGGTAGGGTAGGGTAGGGTAGGGTAGGGTAGGGTAGGGTAGGGTAACCCATATCATTGCTGCAGTGGGGGTTTGAGGTGTTAGCGATCTCACATTTCAAATGCTCGTCTATATGAGGGCGGTAGCCATCTCTTCTCCCTCGCCGCTTTTACTTCCCGGACTGAACCGGTACCCATTTAAGGCTGGGTCGACCCGGGTGCCATTGCGGTCTGAAAAAACATTACCACCTCAACTGGGGAATGAACCCGTGTCTACTCAGATGCGAAGCCAGCGCGCTAACCATTGCGCAATGCAGCTCCACTCAGTGGTACCTTTGCTGAAAATAGGACCATAGTAACAGGCCAATCATGCAACTAAGGGCAACTAAAGATGGTTGTTCAGAGGGTAGCAGCCTCACCATGTAAAACTGTTTCTAGGTACTTGCATTGTAATTCCCCCCAAACAGTTTCCTAGGTTTTCATCATACCTGATGTTTGTCCATCACATGTGACGAAGACCACTTTCACTGTTCAGCCGTGTGAGAGATCTTTTCTCTTGCTGTGTCCGATGAAATGGGTGACTTTCGCGGGGATTTGGATTAAAATCAGGAGAAAAAAAGCCATTTGTCTACTTCACTCTCTCGTCCTGAGCTGCCTTTGGCCAGTGGCAAGACTTTATCGAGACGACTCTCATCATACGTAAAAACTGTTGACTGTAACGGGACATTCCATTTCGGTTTAAGGGGAGAACAGGTCGATATAATTTTATTTTAAATTCATTAATAGAAACTTAGATGAAGAGAAATGTGTAGAAAATATGTTTATATTCAGTTCTGTGGTCAGTCTTCTGGAAGAATGTAGGGCCCTAAATAGAAGCACAAGGAGATTGCCTGGCAGGTGGATTGAAATAATTTGACGACCAAACGCCACAATTTTAATTATTGAGGCGGCCAGAATTCGAAATATGTTGGCAAGAATGCCCGTGAAAACGTCGAAACGGTTTACTTTGATGCGTACACGTCACACGAACTTCGCAACGGTTTACTTTGATGCGTTGACGTCACATGAACTTCGAAACGGTTTACTTTGATGCATTGACGTCACATGAACTTCGCACATGTGCGAATCAAGCAAATGCGTGTCTGTGTGCCATTTTGGCGTTTGTTTGTCTGCTTGATACATTGTCTGTGGTAACGTCAACCAATTTGACTGACTCATTTACTGTCTGATGATTAAATCCAGTTTTTTTTGGTCAATCTCGTTATAGGCGCGATGTTTGGCATCCTCACAGTTAAAATGTGGACTATTTTGTGACGACACTACCTCTAAATCTGGTGCTACAATAGATATGAGGTGCTAAAAATAGGCATTCATATTGTTTGGGGTGAATTAAAACGCACGTACTCCGTTGCTGCTGAAAATGCAGCTGCAAATGCTAGGACACATGCTTCCTGTAAAAGGGCTAACTAGAGTACCGGTCCTATGCTTCACTGGGAGCAGTAAAGGTGATTCAGCAGTAACATAATATAATACGACAGAATACATTCTTTGTCCATCATACATTATCCATAATACATCATACATCACACATCCTCCCTCATACATCCTCCATCATACATACAAAAGTTGCACAGAAAACAATTCCCCGCGTTGTTATCCTGAAACCATTTATTCAAAATCGATTAAATTCAGGCACAGCCTAGCTAAATGTTTACTTAACATATGCTATTTTTTGCACATTATTTTCCACCCACTTCCACGGCCTTACGCCAGCGAGAAACAAGGCATGCATGCCTTTCCTGCATCAGCCTGTTTCTAGTTCGCCTAGCAATGTTATTTTTGATGGTCTGTTGTGAGCGTTCGAAGAACCCATCGGGGGCACATCTTTGAAAATGGTAGATCGTATAACATTTTCATTGCTCTACTGTTGCTGACTGATTGATGTAGGGAAAATTGTCGATTTATGGTGCTATTATCTTCACTAATAACAGCATTAGCGTCTTTCACCATGTCTGGGCTAATGTTTGTGGAAGGACGCACAGACCGCGGCCGATCATGACGCTCCGTCTCAATACTTCCTGAAACTTAAACTTCAATATTACAGCTCCTTATTGCTTGCACAACTTCCATACACAACATACACACTTTTGTGAATGTTACTTGCACTTTTGGTTTCTTTACCGCCAAGGTTTCAAATGCAGCTCGTAGTGTCTAATGCATGGAAGCACACATGCGCCATTATAGTGGACTACTACTACTACTACTACTACTACTACAGCATGGCTATCTGTCGAAAGACCATACACTTTCTCATATGTACACAAATAACATCAGTGTTACAGGATTTAATATTTTCACTATGCAATCGTTAGTCTGGAATTAGAAAAAAGTGTGGGGCTTTTCCTTTATAGGTAACTTTCGTAGAACGTTTCTGTCTTTTGATCTTGGAAAAGCAATTTATCAACACTTTTTAAAACTTGTGCTTGGCTTCGTTCGTTCTCAATCTCCCGCTACCAAACACTGAAAGGGCTTAAGTAGCAGAATATAGTTTAGAGAACTGAATGCGTTGTGTCGTAGTTTACAGCTTGACTGCGATATTTGCACCTTTCGGTCCAACACATCCGAGTTCATCAAGCATTTTTTGAGTACCGGGTTAGCATTCCCTCTTTGATCCCTTCTCCTTAGCCAGTCTGCCCTGCTGCAGCCTGTTATCCAGGATCACCGCGTGGAGGTGTAGAATGGTCTTGGCAGCTCTGGTTCGCTGGCCCTAACGCTAGCAGTCAGCTATGGGTCGCTGACCACTACAGCTCATGCGCTGCTCAGCATCTTGATCCCACATTTTGAAACTGAAACAGGTCCAAGAGTTCCAGTGCTAAAAAGGATTATTTCAAAAGATGGAAGTCTTGATAAAAAAAACTGAAATTAGATGAAAGAGCTGCCGAAGACGGATGTGTCGGACCGAATGGGGCAAATATTGCAATCAAGCTGTAAACTACCGACACAACGCATTCCGTTCTCTGGACTGCATTATACTACTTGCAAAGCTCTGTTCAAGGCTTCGTAGCTGGAGATTGAGAACGAGTTGAAGGGTGTATACGTTTTAGAGAAAGCCGTGAATGATGATCCCCTCCTATTCCTGCAAATAACACTCGACCTCATACGGATCACCGTACTATGTGCCATTTACAGCAACTCGGCTGCGAGGTGTTGCCAGATGCACCGTACAGCTCAGATCTTGCTCCATGCGATTTCCATCTGTTTGGACTCCTAAAAGAATTTTTCAGAGGTCAGCCTTTCAGTACTGAAGAAGTGAAACAGGCTGTCGTTGATTGGTTCAGACATACTGACAAATCTTTCTACTCTGAAGCATTTCAAGCATTACTTAAAAGCTGGGATAAATACATAAACGTTGCAGGGAATTATATCGAATAATAATTGGCATTTTGACTATTTGAAAAAAAAAATAAATAATAGAAAATGAAGATGAAATAAAGGCCCTACCATAAGTTACCATCTATCACAAGTAATTAAATACCCGAACATCAGCCAGGGACGTCCTAATAGAATTGTAGGCCCACAGGAAAGCTAAGCAGTGAGATTTCTACATAACCATTCAAACTTGTAGCAACATTAGTGATCAACTGACGACGATAGCCCCACCGGCAGAGACACTCCTAATCAACTGCCCGCTGTGCCCCCGCTTTACACTCTACTGAATCAGATTGGTCACTGAATTGACTTACTTCCACTGTCCTGAGTATCTCGTCAGACATCATGTTTCCAATGTTCGGTGACCTGGATCGCCTTCTTGATCCCCCATATTGCATGTTTCCAGAAGGTTTGGATAGATCATCAGGTAGGCTTGGTCTTGTGATGGAAATGATAGACATGTGTACCAATTCTTTTCTACCATGTGTTTAAGTAGTTCACGACACAGGACTGAAAATGATAAAGTCTGTAACGACAATTAAGGGAAAGCTGTTCCATAGAATACCAGGAGAGATAGACAGAAAAATGACATTTAAAATGCGACGGTAACATATTTCAAGACATAACACATATGGCTAAGACATCTGATGAGAATTAAACCTCATCAACTATTACTCTGCAAATATTACAGGAGGATATATGATTCTTCTTCTTCTTTTTCATTAATCAACTGATGCTATGCTTCTAGTCCGGTGAAGTTCGTGAAGGAGGCTGCGTTTCAGGTCTTCACCGGTCCCCCCACAGCTTTTCGAGTATGGTCGCTTCCCCAGGCCAGACTGCCTCTCTTTGGTATGCATAAGTAGGGCAGTCCTGCAGAATATATTCTGGTGTTTGCTTGGGTGCTGCACAATCGCACGTGGCAGTGTCTCTGAGACCCATTCTGTGGAGGTGGGCCTCAAGTCTACAATGTCCCGTTCTGAGTTTGACGATCTTTGTCTGCCCATCTATGCCAAGTTTGTGTATGCTGCGATTTTCTGGCTTGTATTCTTTGTGCTGTTCTCTCCATTCTGTCCTCGTGGATCGTTTGATGACTGCCATTGCTTCTTTATAGCTCTGTGGATGGGGAGTGAGTACCATCACTTCCGGCTTTTGCTAGATCATTTGCTTTCTCGTTCCCAGGGATCCCACAGTGGGCCGGAATCCATTGTAGAACTAAATCTGTTATTTTATACAGCGACGTCTGATTACAAAGCACGAAGACATCGACATCGCAGATGACTGAACAAAAATCAAACAGGATGTGTTTACTATTCCTTCTTTCTTTTTTGCTTGCTGTCCTGCATGTGCCTCTCAGCGTCGGGTTATAAAGAGGTTTCTTGACCGAGCCCTAAGTATGTGCTTCATACACAGGGATCTTTACTGCTTCTGTTAGTTCTGCTGTCCATCATTTGCGTGGTAGGCCCTTGACTTTGTATCCATTCTATCTTTATAGCATTGCTTTCTGAAGCATGCATCTAGTGTTTGACGTGTCTCGTGGCCGGACCATTTGGTTTGCTGTCACTTTATGAGGTCTAGCACTGGTGTTGTAGCTATTTGCTTCCTAATATCTTTGTTTCTGATTATATCCTTTCATGTTACTCCAAGTACACTTCTGCAGGCATACCATCTCTGTTGTTACAATGCTTCTGTTATCTTTGTTAATGTCCAATTCTGGCACCGATAGTAGAACAGTGGGTGTAGGAACATCATGTTGAGCTAGTTTAAAAAAAAAATACATTGTCACGTGTTTACATTGTAATATCGGGGACACTGATTTGGCTTGCTTTTTTACATCTGTTTTTTATTTTGGTAGTGTCACCTTTTCCTTTTGCTGAGATGTTGTTGTTGCTTAGATGTTTGCCTCACTAGTTTCTACTGGCGGAGGCGCGCCCATTCCACCCCAGACCGTAGTCCATTGGGCGATATCAGGACGCATAAACCAGTGCTTGGATGAATGTATGCGTCTGTATGAATCTATGCTAGGTTTGTGCGCCCTCAGAAGCTAGCCCAACCAAAGTGCAATGAAAGGGCCTCACCATGAGGGCGCGCGTGAAAGGGTGTGTCCGTTATGTTAGCAGCAACCTTCTGCTGAAATTATGTTAACCAGGTACATGTGATCTGTTACCTGTTTTAGTTGTTGGTTTTGTACGAATATAATATTGACTGTTTCTATTACTTTTCTTGTAATCTCATAACTTCGGTTTGTCTATGTTGATTTTCATACCGTAATCCATACATGTCTCATTAAGATTGTAGATATGTTCCTGCAGCTGGGCTGAGGTTGCTTTTATTGCTTGGTCATCAGCAAATAGAAGTTCATTAAGTGTTTAATGAGATTGTTTCCCTTTACTAATGTTTGGCTGTTTTACATATTGCGTCTATATATATGATAAACAGTAAAGGGATGGTCCACAACCTTGCCGTCCACCGGATTTAATATGAACGGTTAAAAAATGTACGTGGCTCACAGCAGCGACTTCATTTCTCACAATTCAACTTCACAAGTGGACTGAAGTTGGACGTAATACAGCATATACATTTTCACTTTTGTTGTACATGGGTGGAAAATAATATTACAGCTGCATTCGTGCAAACAGTAACAGGAGTTTAGAAAGTGTTGTTCACAAGGCTAGCTTTTTCATAATTTAAAACCTTTGATTTTCCAGCTGCCACTGCAAATGATTTGATATGGGCTTCATGAAAAGAACATATATGTAGTGGTAATCCTATGCTCCACTTGGAGAGAATCAATTAAGGTATACATGGGGTGTTGTTTCTGATGAGCAATTGTTTCTCATGAGGGTATATTGTTTCTGATGGGCGTGCAATGTTTCTGATGATAGTGTATTGTTTCTGATGATAGTGTATTGTTTCTGATAATAGTGTATTGTTTCTGATAATAGTGTATTTTTTCTGATGGGCGTGCAATGTTTCTGATGATCGTGTATTGGTTCTGATGAGCGTGTATTGTTTCTGATGAGCGTGTATTGGTTCTGATGAGCGTGTATTGTTTCTGATGAGCGTGTATTGGTTCTGATGAGCGTGTATTGTTTCTGATGAGCGTGTATTGGTTCTGATGAGCGTGTATTGTTTCTGATGAGCGTGTACTGGTTCTGACGAGTGTGTATTGTTTCTGACGAGTGTGTATTGTTTCTGACGAGTGTGTATTGTTTCTGATGAGCGTGTACTGGTTCTGACGAGTGTGTATTGTTTCTGATGAGCGTGTATTGTTTCTGATGAGCGTGTATTGTTTCTGATGAGCGTGTATTGTTTCTGACGAGTGTGTATTGTTTCTGATGAGCGTGTATTGTTTCTGATGAGCGTGTATTGGTTCTGATGAGCGTGTATTGGTTCTGATGAGCGTGTATTGTTTCTGATGAGCGTGTATTGGTTCTGATGAGCGTGTATTGTTTCTTATGAGCGATAGTTTCTGATGTATTTTGTTTCTGATGGGCGTGTATTGTTTTTGATTAGAGAGTATTGTTTCTGATGAGCGTGTATTGTTTCTGATGAGCGTGTATTGTTTCTGATGGGCGTGCAATGTTTCTGATGATAGTGTATTGTTTCTGATGATAGTGTATTGTTTCTGATAATAGTGTATTGTTTCTGATAATAGTGTATTGTTTCTGATGAGCGTGTATTGTTTCTGATGAGCATGTATTGTTTCTGATGAGCGTGTATTGTTTCTGATGAGAGTGTATTGTTTCTGACGAGTGTGTATTGTTTCTGATGAGCGTGTATTGTTTCTGATGAGCGTGCAATGTTTCTGATGAGAGTGTATTGTTTCTGACGAGTGTGTATTGTTTCTGATGAGCGTGTATTGTTTCTGATGAGCGTGTATTGGTTCTGATGAGCGTGTATTGTTTCTGAAGAGCGTATATTGGTTCTGATGAGCGTGTATTGTTTCTGATGAGCGATAGTTTCTGATGTATTTTGTTTCTGATGGGCGTGTATTGTTTTTGATTAGAGAGTATTGTTTCTGATGAGCGTGTATTGTTTCTGATGAGCGTGTATTGTTTCTGATGAGAGTGTATTGTTTCTAATGAGCGTGTATTGTTTCTAATGAGCGTGTATTGTTTCTAATGAGCGTGTATTGTTTAAATGAGCGTGTACTATTTCTGATGAGCGTGTATTGTTTCTGATGAGCGTGTATTGTTTCTAATGAGCGTGTATTGTTTCTAATGAGCGTGTATTGTTTCTAATGAGCGTGTATTGTTTCTAATGAGCGTGTATTGTTTCTAATGATCGTGTATTGTTTCTGATGAGCGTGTATTGCTCCAGAGCTTTTGTTTAAGCTGGCAATGTACTCTCGAATGACGCAAACATGTTTCATGTGTAAATGGAATATCATGTTTTATAGAATATTATATTCAAGGGTGCTTACGTATTCATTCAGTAGCAAGGTAGTTGTAGTGGGTCTGTTCTTTCCTCCCTTGGTACTACCTTTTCTTCTTCTTCTTCTTCGTGCACTTCTGTGTGTCAGCCTGCAAATATCTACATGACCAGTGTTTAGCCCCAGGATAGTGGTAAATACGTAGAGCTTGTCCAGAAACTGTTCTTGTGTTGGCCATACGTGCGTTTTCTGTTCCTCGTATGTTGGACACCTTTTCGGCAGTTATTTCACGAGGAGCCGTAGTTATTTCATATCCTTGGCTTGCTGCACAGATGGTATCAAAATCAGCCGTGGCTTATACATAGTCAAACGATTACCACCGATTCACCTTTGTTGTGCTGGATAATATGCGTCGTTTGGTTGAGGACGTGTCTGATCTGCTTCCCACCTGTTCCTGATTCTAAACATGGTGAACCTCTTGGCTTTTTTATCAGATACAAATATGGGATCAAGACGCTGAGCAGCGCATAAGCAGCAGCGGTCAGCGACCCATAGTTGACTGCTAACATCAGGACCAGCGAAGCATTGCTGCGAAGACCTTTCTACACCTCCACGTGGTGATCCTGGATAACAGATTGCAGCAGGGCAGACTGGCTAAGGAGAAGGGATCGAAGAGGGAGGGCAACCCGATACTCAAAAATGCTTGCTGAAGTCGGATGTGTTCGAGCGAAAGGTGCAAATATCACAGTCAAGATGTAAACCACGACACAACGCATTCCGTTCTCTGGACTACATTCTGCTATTTGCAAAGCTTTTTTCGGAGCTTGGTTGCGGGAGAATGAGAGCGAACAAAGAAGAAGAAGAAGATACAAATATAGTAAGATACTGTAGCTATTGACATTCTTGGGCAGTGTCAGGTTTCTCATTGCCACGACCGTTTCAATGAGATAGAAGCTGCTGTAACACATCTTTGTTGGACAGGTTAGTTAGTTTATTTCCACTTTTGCCGTTAAGCGTCATGGGGAGTTTAAGTCGTCTCATCCTGCGGCAAGTGCGTTGCGCCGGTTAATGTGAGCCGTGTCGTTGCACTATATCATCTATCCACCTGCCTCGAGGTCTCCCCCTTGATTTGTGTTTCTGTTTATTAAAATCGACGTCACCGCACTCCGGGCATACCGATAGGTGTTCAGTCTCTCTTATCAAATGGCGTAAGGTATGGATGCTGATGGTCCCTATAATTAGCTGGTTATACACTCTTCTGCGCCGTCCTCTCATGCGGCCCACTCCACTGGAACCTCGTTTAATGTCGAAACTTTGCAGTCTGTGGATTGCTGCTTCATCTATTGCTTCATCTATCCAGCAGGCGGTCATTGATTGATTTCAAAATGTCACTTATATCCATCGCTACTGTGCCCATAATGGTAGCTTGTGAAGTCAAGATGTTAGCTCTTTCATTGCCCTGAACCCTGGCATGAGCAGGACAGTAGATCCAGGTCAATCCCCGGAGGTTTGAGGTCTCAACAGCAGCTATCCACTCGTATCTAAGCCATCCCTTCTGCACTTTATGAAGTACGGCTTACGCGTCTGTCACGACGACTGCCCTTGTTTTAGAAGTCTCAGATATCCATTTAAGTGCCGAGGTCACTGCTTCCGTCTTCATTCTCATACTGGAAGTTGTTAACATGTATGCCCTACTGCGCTCAGCCTAGAAACCCCAGCCTGATGTCCGACTGCGCACGACTGATCCGTCGGTGTATATAACAGCATCACTCTCCTTGATATGTGACTAGATCTACCAGCCTTGTAAGCGATCAGTGGAAGATGATGAGGGTGCATTCTCATGAGATGACCAAACCAGCTTATTTTCTGCCTGGAAATGTATTCTGCACAAGAAGTAGTGCCGACCATCCTGCGAATGCGCATTCCGTCTCTCCTGGTAACACCGATGACCTTCCTCAAACTCTTCATTCCACACGTCGAAATTCTGCTCACACCCGCCTTGGGCACAGGCCATGTTTGGGTCTGGTAGCACAGAGTCGGCATGAATATACTGTTTATAAACTGTTGCTTTGTTGCCAAACTAATGCTCGGGTGTCTAAGCAGTGGTGACAACAGATAACTTACCGCAGATGCTTTCTGACACCTTGTCACGATTACCGTATCGATCCTGCCGTCTGCCGAAAAAATACAGCTCAAATACTTGAACTGGTGACATAGTTCATAGTCTAACTGCTAGTTTATGTATGTCTGTATTTGAGTGACTCACCAATGTCGCAGCTCTGCTAGTTTATGTATGTCTGTATTTGAGTGACTCCCCAATGTCGCAGCTCTGCTAGTTTACGTATGTCTGTATTTGAGTGACTCACCAATGGCTCAACTCTGCTGGTTTATGAGTTTATGTATGTCTGTATTTGAGTGATTCCCCAATGTCGCAGCTCTGCTAGTTTACGTATGTCTGTATTTGAGTGACTCACCAATGGCTCAACTCTGCTAGTTTATGTATGTCTGTACTTGAGTGACTCACCAATGTCGGAACTCTGACAGGGAGCCTGTGAGAACTACAACGTTTATTGAGGAACTTGAGGACTTATGCTTGAAAGAGGGAGGTGGGAGGTAAAAGGCTTTGATTGATTGAGTAACTGACTGAATGATTGATTGTGTTATATGCGCATAGTGGTAATTGATGAGGTGTATTCCCATGAGATGTCTAAACGATATTTGTTATGCCTTGAAATATATTCAGTACCTGGTTAGTTGAGCATTTATAGTACGCGCTCCATTACTCTCTGAGTGATTATGAGCTTCAATGCGTGTGTTTTGCACAAGTTTCTGTTTCTGTTTCTAAGAATCGACGTCACTGCACTCCGGGCATACCCATAGGTGCTCAGTCAGCCTTGCATATTTCCGTGCACGATCGCATTTACAATATCGTTTGATCTATATATGTTGCCGTATAAAATGAGTTTCCGTCTTTCGACTGTAGGAATAAAGTCTTCAGCGATTGCAAAGTGAAAATATGATTGATTGATTTATACACATTTTAATAGAGAAGATGTATGCGAGTGTAAATGGTTCATTTACATTAGGAAAATGCCAGAAAGTTACTGGTTCTTTCCGGATCATTAATCCCTGGACAACTGCCTATACATAGATTAACTGTAATCTCTTTTGGGGATGTTGCTAAGGACAGCAAACAAGTTATACCACGACATTGATAACCTTTCAAGACGGTCACTCTAACAGACTCCATGAGCCTACTCCAAGCCATCTTAATCCCTAAATTAGGTAGACTCTCACACGAAATCAACTATAACTAAATATAAACTATATTATAACTAAAAATAAACTATGATATAACTAAATGTAAACTATATAATATAACTAAATTGAAACTATAATATAACCAAATATAAACTATTACATAACTAAATATAAACTATGATATAACTAAATATAAACTACAATATAAACTATAACATAACTAAATATAAACTATAATATAACTAAATATAAACTATAATTTAACTAAATGTAAACTATAATATAACTAAATGTAAACTAATATTTATGTTTATTTTTTGGTTTTGTTTTTGTTTTGCGTTTGCCATATTTCTCTTTTCTCCAAGGTAGTGTGCGTTGCTCTGTTGTTCTTATTTTGCGCCTGTCGACCCAGTGCATACGACTTCAGCATGTATTTTATGTAAGGGTTTGCTTCCCCGGGGTAACGGCCGGTGCTGTAATGGGGATTGAACCCAGCACCTTCGGATTGTGAGCCGTGTCACTTAACCACTAGCCCCCACCGTCCCCTAAACTAATATAATAAACTAATATAACTAAAAAGAACAGATCTAGTCCTACATTGGATTCTGGCCCACCGTGTGATCCTTTACAACGAGAAGCAGTTGAGCTCGCGAAAAATGTGAGACGGCGTTGGCTAGTGGTTAAGAGACACATCTCACAATGCTATTACGTCATCTTTTGTGTTGTTCCTATTTAATGCCCACAATGAGTTCACTTACTCGTTTTGAGCATTACGCGGTGAGGTATAGCAGGGTTCCTTTCACACGGAGCGAGTTAATGAAGGTAGACATAGGTTCTTGTGCTATGACTGGCTTCATCTGCGTGATGCTTGCTACTACGGGAATCACGTCGATACACAACTTGTCAACCAATCATGCCTAGAAAACAGCCTGTTTCCATAAAGATCTACACGGAAGAGATATTGTGGTCTTGGGCAGTGTATTGCCTTTGATCCTGAAGCGACATTCTAGTCAGTATGTTGTTCCTGACCGGGCTAGCGTCTAAACTACCCTTGGTAGTGCTCAATTTGGTAGTGCTAAATTTCGTGCTGCTTAAAATGTGCGTTTTCGTACAAAACGTGACAGACACGCAGACAAACCTAGGAAATTATGTAATGTAATATTTCTGATTTACTGACTTATTTTTCTCACAATCGATTTTCCCTGTTCTGTTTTGCCACTTATTTTTAGCATTAATGTATGGTATACTCATGTATTCATTTCTTTTTGTTGCAACGAATTATTATAATTTTTTCTGGACTTTCCTAATGCTAATAGCTGTTTATTTTATCACTGTTTTCATTTGTGTTCTTCTCGTTTTTGCATCCCTTGATAGAATCATATTTTTGTCCAAACCTAGGTTAACTTAACATAACGTCTTTATACTGGTTTAGAAGACACTGCAGTCTGTATACAACCAGTTTAACTTAACGTCTTTATACTGGTTTAGAAGACTCAGCAGAGTCTGTATACAATCAATTTCATTTACATTTCCTTGCTCTAAAAGCTAGGCGCATCCAAATTATTCTTAAATGCAATTATTGTCCCTGCCTCCACTCCCTCCCGTGGTAGTGCATTCCAAGCATTCATCACTCTCTGACTAACACACTATTACCTAATATCTAATCTAGACCTCTCTTTAGTTAATTTGTAGCTATGCCGTCTTCGTTTTTGTCCACATGTATGATTCTTAGGCTTGAAATCACCTGGCGGCGCCCATCTCCTTTCCAAGCTGCGGATCTCCAAAGCTTCTTTGGGCAGGAACTTGAGGTGGTAAAACGTTTCAAATATCTGGGATCATTGATCAGTGAAGAGAGATCGAAGCCAGAGGTAATTGCAAGAATAGCACAAACAACAGCGGCGCTGACTCGGCTGAAACCTATATGGCAAAACAATCGTGCAGGATCGTATTAGCAAGACCATTTGATCTCGATATATGACCGTACCAAGCGAGTTTCTTTCTTTTGAGAGTTGCCAAGAGGTCTTCCAAAGTCCCTATTGCTGTTGTTGAGTTTAAGAACGAACACAAAATGCAGGCAGTTGTTCGTGCATGGTACGATCGCTTGTCAAATCGACGCAGCTTTACATGAGTACATCAAATAGGAGTTGGGAAAGATAAAAACAGCAAGGAAGGGAGATGGTCACCGCACGACACATAGACTGCGGCTTAGTACATGAAGAGTTATCTTTATCCTCGATGGCATCCAATGAGACTTTTTCCTATTATATTTATTAAAAATACTAGAAGCCCCAGGTAGAAAATTAATAAACAAAAATGAGTAGCACAGCGAATTAGTTTCACATGAAAACAAACACATCGAAGACGATTTACGTAATATCCAAGCAACACAGGCAAACTATTTATGATGATCAATAGAGAAATAATCGAACAAGTACAGAAGATTACAATTTGGAGCAAACCATTACAGAAGATGCCAGCAATGAGACACACATTAAGTTAAGGATTGCAATGACAAAAACGGGCGTCATAGAAAAACAGAAATTGTTAACCTCAAAGAATATCAGGATAGAACTGAGGAAAATAATCATCATCATTCAAATATGGCCAATTTCACTGTATGGGGGTGAAACATGAACTTTAGCAAAGAAGGATGAACAAAGTTTGGAGGAGTTTGAAATGTGGTGCTACCGTAAAATGGTAAGAGTGAGTTGGAGAGAAAGAAGATTAAATGACAATGTACTTAATGACGTGGGTGCACAAAGACAAATATTGAATATGATACAAAAACATAAGTTGAGTTGGCTGGGTCACAATATGAGACATGAAAATCTTCTAAAGAAGATACTAGATGGCAAGATTGAGTTGGCTGGGTCACACTATGAGACATGAAAATCTTCTAAAGAAGATACTAGATGGCAAGATTGAGTTGGCTGGGTCACACTATGAGACATGAAAATCTTCTAAAGAAGATACTAGATGGCAAGATTGAGTTGGCTGGGTCACACTATGAGACATGAAAGTCTTCTACAGAAGATACTAGAGGGCAAGATTGAGTTTGCTGGGTCACACTATGAGACATGAAAGTCTTCTACAGAAGATACTAGATGGCAAGATTGAGTTGGCTGGGTCACACTATGAGACATGAAAGTCTTCTACAGAAGATACTTGATGGCAAGATTGAGTTGGCTGGGTCACACTATGAGACATGAAAGTCTTCTACAGAAGATACTAGATGGCAAGATTGAGTTGGCTGGGTCACACTATGAGACATGAAAATCTTCTACAGAAGATACTAGATGGCAAGATTGAGTTTGCTAGGTCACACTATGAGACATGAAAGTCTTCTACAGAAGATACTAGAGGGCAAGATTCAAGGGAGGAGAGGACCGGGGCGATAAAGACTCACCTTTACATCTCAGGCTTGCTGGGATATTAAAGTACCAACTTATGCTGACATGAAGAGAAAGGCAGAGGACAGAGTCAAATGGAGTGATATTCTCAGGTAACCTTAAAACCAACTGATCAACCAGAGGTTTGGGTCAAATGGAGAGACATGCTCAGCCGAACTACCACGTCTCAGAACTAATCACCCAGATAACGATGGCTCAAAATGCACACTACGAAAGAAACACCAGCAGATTAACAATTAAAATGTATCCTTTCTCACACCCATCTCCACTAAACACACTTTCCAGTCCCAGTTCATCCGACTTTCTGTCCTGATCCGGCGCATCTGTTGTAACACCTGCAAAATTACCGCTTGATCGCTTCTCAATTATACTGTTATGATGTAACATTTGGGTTGTGGCCTCGTTGCGGTGTATCCAATGTGTTGATGAATCATTCCCTTAACATTGGCTTGACAATAAATCACAAATTGATCAATGGTATAGTTGTACCAAATTTGTGCTAACTGTGTAAAATTTATCCAAGGCACAGGAGAGGAAAACTACAAAGAAGTTAAATGAAATGTCTAAGAAGGATCATTGGAAGAATCAAGATAGATAAATGTTGACATTAGAAACATGATAAGAGCTTCCTGGTGTGCCGAATATAGATCGAGACAGAACAGAAATGTGCTTTGTTATATTGTGAACATATACAAGAAAAATGAGATATTTTTGACGGGGAGAGCGATAAAACATTATCCTTAGGCTTTATGTAAACTTGAAATAGATCCCTGGACATAGCCGGATGCCAGGAAACGAGATGGCTGACAGATAGACAAAAACAGGAGCCTCCAAACAAGAATTGGATAGACCCTGCTGTAACCACACAGTAAAACGAATTATTAAGAATAATATCAAAGAAATCTGGATGAACAGGTGGGCGAAGGAAACAGCGGGTCGTAGTGTATTTAGAGAAATGTCACAGCCAAAAATAATGATATAAATAAACTACATAGAAGAGATCAAAGTCTCATCTTTCAGTTCCAAACAGGACATAGAGTCAATAGCCACTTGAACCGCGTCAATTTTTAGCACATGTCATTCTGCAGACATTGCTCTCACTCTGATGAAACATACATCTACTCATTGAGTGCAAGGCGCGAGCGGACATAGGAAAAGATTCGTACAGTCACTGTCTACAATTGCCAACACACTGTACGAAGCAGTGAAACAACTTAAGAAGAATGGCATTAGGCTGCCAGAATCAGGATTGCTCTGCAGCTAAGATAACAACAAGAACATATCGTGAGCATGTCATTTTATCAACTACCACTGCGCACAACAAGAAGCTCTACAGGGCAGGATGACGATGGAGATTAGGTAAGAGGTGTCTTTGAAACCCATTGGACTTACAGCACACCGGACCCAAGAAGGACAAATTAAGTTCCTTGCATTTTTACATAAGCCCACACAGCACACGTGAACCAAGAAAGATAAATTAAGCTCTTCACGGGCTTACATAAGCCCACACAGCACACGTGACCCAAGAAAGATAAATTAAGCTCTTCATGGGCTTACATAAGCCCACACAGCACACGTGACCCAAGAAAGATAAATTAAGCTCTTCATGGGCTTACATAAGCCCACACAGCACACGTGACCCAAGAAAGATAAATTAAGCTCTTCATGGGCTTACATAAGCCCACACAGCACACGTGACCCAAGAAAGATAATTTAAGCTCTTCACGGGCTTACATAAGCCCACAAAGTACACGTGACCCAATGAAGACAAATTAAGCCCCCAACGCTACTTAGCGACACATGTGGGCAAAAAGTTAGGCAGTAACTCTTCGCTGTTATTTTTTTATTTTTTAAATTTGCGTTCGCCTTGTTTCTTAATTCCCCAAAGTGGTGTGTGTTGCACTGTAGTTTTTATTTTGCGCCTGTCGGCCGAGTGCATCCGACTTCAGCATGCATAATTTATGTAAGGCTCTGCCTCCTCCTGCATGTTTTAAGGGTTTGCTTCCCCGGGGTAACGACCGGTGCTGTGATGGGATCGAACCCAGCATCTTCGGGTCTTGAACCGTGTCACTTAACCACTGGCCCACTCTGTCCCCGTTTCGCTGTGAACCTTAAGACTTCTTTATCATTTACATTTGACAAATTGTTGAAGACGTCGCTAATGAAAGCTATATAGACCCTTGCTGTAATGCCGTGGCATTTGAGGTATGCCTGTTCTCAACTTTCTGCACTATGTCATGTTTCGCAGACGGTAATTAACAGAGACTCCTCAAAGCTTGGCGGACGAGCATCGATTTATTCGCCTAGCTATCTTTGGGATCACGGCAATGAGTGAGTCGACATGTGGACTTCAATTCCCTATACCCCCCTCACCCGTTCCATAGTGATGTACCCCCTCACCCGTTCCATAGTGATATACCCCCTCACCCGTTCCATAGTGATGTACCCCCCTCACCCGTTCCATAGTGATGTACCCCCCTCACCCGTTCCATAGTGATGTACCCCCCTCACCCGTTCCATAGTGATGTACCCCCTCACCCGTTCCATAGTGATGTACCCCCCTCACCCGTTCCATAGTGATGTACCCCCCTCACCCGTTCCATAGTGATGTACCCCCCTCACCCGTTCCATAGTGATGTACCCCCTCACCCGTTCCATAGTGATGTACCCCCCTCACCCGTTCCATAGTGATGTACCCCCTCACCCGTTCCATAGTGATGTACCCCCCTCACCCGTTCCATAGTGATGTACCCCCTCACCCGTTCCATAGTGATGTACCCCCCTCACCCGTTCCATAGTGATGTACCCCCTCACCCGTTCCATAGTGATGTACCCCCCTCACCCGTTCCATAGTGATGTCACAGCCGTTTCATTCGTTCGTTTAAAATATCGACGTCATTGCATTGCAGTTAAACCCACGGGTGCTCAATCTGCCCTACAAAATAGCGTTCTGTGATGATATCGATGAAATAGTTCTTGACTGTGGTATGGAGATAAACTCTGGAAAGACAAAAATTAATTACCAACAACGCCGAGGGCTTAAACAGGAGGATAAAAGCTAATGGTCAGGAACTTGAAGTGGTTGACCGTTTTAAATATCTGGGGCCGATTGTCAGTGATGACGGATCAAAATGTGAGGTGTTGGCCAGAATAGCACAGACAATAGCGGCGCTTGCACTGCTTAACAAAATCTGGCAAGATAAATAGTTAACACTATGCACGAAAATCAGATTAATGCGTTAACTGGTCCTGTCAATATTCCTCTATGCTTGTGAGACAGCGGCAGTTACAGCTAACCTTCAGCAAAGGATACATTCCTTAGAGATGAGATATTTCCGGAAACATTTAAATATCACGTACAAAGATCGAGTTACAAATGAGGAAATACGAGATAGAATTAAAACAGCAATAGGGCATTTTGAAGACCTCTTGGCAACTGCCAAAAGAAGGAAACTCGCTTGGTTCGGTCACATATTGAGATCAAATGGTCTTGCAAATACGATCCTCCACGGAAAGATGCAAGGCAGACGACGAAGAGACCGGCCCAAAAAGAGGTGGGAGGACAACATAAAAGAATGGACCAATCTCCGACCAGAAGAGTCACAGGCAGCGGCCGCTGACAGAGAACGGTGGCGTGGGGTTCTGATGATGTCTTCATGTGTGCCCTAACGACCTCACCGGTTACGGAATGACCTGACCTAACCTGACCTGATGATATCGATGGATGTAGTAGGTAAATATACATATATAGGAAACACACAGCATTTTACTCATTGTAAAGCCAGCGACTTCTTCGAAGGTTGGGACATGTTTACCGCATGGAAGACGAATCGTTGCAAAGGATATCCTCTATGGACAATTGGCCATTGGAATTAGACGAATTGGCCTCTCGCAGTGCGATTCAAAGACTTATGCAGGAGCGACACGAAGTCATGTGACATCCAATCCGAGGGCTGGGAAAACATTTCTCAGGATCGAGCTGTTTAGCGACAGCCAGTTGGAGGAGGTATAGTAACTACTGATGCTCGTATCTGCCTTCTGGGCTGCAGATAAAATATAAAAACAAAGATATCAAGGAACAGCCAAGCAAGTCAGGATGGTTGTACAATCTATGACAGGAACTGTCACTCGCGGAGCAGCCTTTACAGCCGTAGCAGACAGTGTCGAAATACAGGCGACAGAGCTGGACACAACTTTACAGCTGTAGCAGACAGTGTCGAAATTCAGGAGACCGAGCTGGACACAACTTCCAGGGTGACACCCGCATGGTCTAAAGGGGCTGAGACGCCTGTGATGATATTATGTATGACATCAATTTGAACATATTCAGAGACACTTTTAGAGAGTCTATGTAGTGTTTCTTCTGCTCCTCCCACCATCCCATCCCTGGTGATCATCTACCTGTTGTGAGCTCATCGTGTAACAGCTGCCTGTGTATGCCCTCATTTGGCTTGTGAAGAATATGTTCTGTCAACCTTAGCCGAGTTATTTGAAAAATTGTGTAGCTGCTCTACATGTTAAATTCATGTCTATATGTTATGGTGGGATTCCGTGGCGAAGTAGTTAAGCTGTCGGCCTTGTCATCAGGTGGTGTGGGTTCGACTCCGAACTCCGCCATCTTTTTCACGAGTGCTTGATGCGGAGTCCCCGGCATCTCGTAGCCGCCTCCTAGTCGTCTCGCCACTGGGGTCGGGCTGCACGAGACGAGAGAGTGAGGATAGAAAGTAGCGCAGTTAATTCTTACTAAAAATAGCGATAGCAAAATTAGTTATGCCATCATGGTCTACGATGTGCCGTTGCCTTTGCATTTAAATATGTTTTGGTGTCGCGAGGGTTGGGCGGCTTTCTCTTCGATAAATGGCTGTTCTGAAACAACATCCATGACCAGATCCTGCGCACCTAGCTATTCATTTCCACAGCACTACCTGCATTATTCTGTGCGACGGAAACATGGACACTCTCGAAAGAGTCCAAACTCAGAGTAACTCAAATCTCACTCGATAGACGCATGGTTGGCCTCACGCTCCATAGCCAGCGCACTAAAGGTCTTCACAACTCGGACATACGTCAATCATGCATGGTGAAAGATGCAAATATTTATGCAGACAGGATGAAACATTGCTTGGGTCACTTACTACATAGAACGGACGATCGATAGAGCACAAAGCAACAGCAATGTAATAACGAATAACGCCTCGCTGTTTTTTCACAGTGCAAGTCGAAAGAAACTTTTCATGTTCCTCTTTGCGCATGAACTATCCCTATATGGAGTGTCGCTAAAGAGCCATTTTGTGTCCTGAAATAAGTCTTTCCGTTGTGCACATTCTTCAACAGGTCCATGGGTTCAACTATTTGGGCAGTATTTTTTCGGCAGATGGTAGGATCGACAGGGAAATGGAGACAATGTGTCAGAAAGCATCTGTGGTGACTTATCAGCTGTCCCCAATGCTTAGATACCCGAGCATTAGTTTGGCAACAAAGCAACAGCTGATAAACAGTATATTTATGCCCATTTTGTGCTACCAGTTCCAAACATGGCCTCTGTCAAGGGCGTGCGAGAGCAGAATTTCGACTTGTGAAATGAGGTGTTTGAGGAAAGTCATCGGTGTTACCAGAAGAGACAGAATGCGGAACGACGACATTCGAAGTATGGTCGGCACTACGTCTTGGGCCGAATACATTTCCAGGAAGAAAATAAGTTGGTTTGGTCATCTCATGAGAATGCACCCTCATCATCTTCCACTGATGGCTTACAACGCTGGTGGATCTGGCTACAGGGCAAGGGGGCGGCCGCGAGGTAGGTGGATAGATGACATTAGAATGATTGTGAAACGACAAGGGTTCACATTGACCGACGCAACGCACTTAGCGCAGGATAGACGACTGAAGCTCCCCACTACGCTAAACGGCACAAGTGGAAAGAAAACCAACTAACTAACACACTCTTCCAATCACTTCATAATAAAATAGATACAACTTAATGCCTGTCACACATAAATTATTACTAGTTCTATAGATGCTTTGGACAGTAAATAAAGTATTTTTAAGACAGGCTGGAACTAGTGGAATTTTTGTAATGAAAATATGTTCCCCTTTTGGTGTTCCTTTCAATTTCGTGGTCTTCAATGCACAACTGACCAATGCCTTCACAACCAAACTCAATCAATTGCATAATTTTTGGTGGATCGAAGTTTCTTAGAAGCATTACTGGACATCCAATTTTGAGAAAAGTATATATATATATACGAAGCGTGTTCAAATGAAACCGGACCTAACTGCACCAAGTGACCATACGTACTATGTGTATGATTAAGTCACTTCTGGGGGGAACAGCAGATACCGACAGTCAAGTTTGCAAAATGTCATTATCGTCCGACTAATAGTTTTCTAAGCAGACCGTTGAAAACATGGCGGGTGTGATACGGAATCCATCCAGAGTAGATCAGCGAGCAGTGACTCGGTTTCTAACAGCTGAAGGATGTCAACCAGTTGGTCAGCGAGCAGTGACTCGGTTTCTAACAGCTGAAGGATGTCAACCAGTTGGTCAGCGAGCAGTGACTCGGTTTCTAACAGCTGAAGGATGTGGACCAGTTGATCAGCGAGCAGTGACTCGGTTTCTAACAGCTGAAGGATGTCAACCAGTTGATCAGCGAGCAGGGACTCGGTTTCTAACAGCTGAAGGATGTCAACCAGTTGGTCAGCGAGCAGTGACTCGGTTTCTAACAGCTGAACGATGTGGACCAGTTGATCAGCGAGCAGTGACTCGGTTTCTAACAGCTGAAGGATGTGAACCAGTTGATCAGCGAGCAGTGACTCGGTTTCTAACAGCTGAAGGATGTCAACCAGTTGGTCAGCGAGCAGTGACTCGGTTTCTAACAGCTGAAGGATGTCAACCAGTTGATCAGCGAGCAGTGACTCGGTTTCTAACAGCTGAAGGATGTCAACCAGTTGACATTCATCACAGAATGCAAGCATTAGAAGATGCCATCGCCAAAATTAATGCAGCGATTCGGGTGGACTGTCGCCGAAGCTTACGTTCGCTGGCTGAAGAATTAATTGTGCCGCTAGGAACAAGTTCAAGAAACTGAATTATCGGAAGGTGTGATCAGAATGGGATCAACCACCATAAGGAAGAACTGTCCCTAGCGAACATAATCTACGGCGACTGTTCAGTATCTTGTGTTAGCGCGTCCTTTTATACACATAGTGCAGCTACCAAATTGATTGATACGCAATTGTCTGACAGGTAAGAACGTTAATTACTTCCTTCAATTGTCTGACAGGTAAGAACAGTAATTACTTCCTTCAATTGTCTGACAGGTAAGAACGGTAATTACTTCCTTCGCAATCAAAAACCAATGTGTGTAATTCAATAATACTATTTCTACTCGATGACTTTATTAACGTTTGTAATGTCGAATGGATAACTTCTAAGCATTTGGCAGTCTAAAATCACAATAATGTTCCAATTACATTGGTGGTGGGTTACAGTGGCTATTCTCACATCTTGAGTATGTTTCTAATGGAATGTACTCTAGTCTTCTCCGTCCTTATCACATTTGGCCGCATATGTCAACAATCAGCGCGCTTCAAGGAAGTGGTAGTCAAACTATAGAACGCTTTAGTTAGACCTAGATTGGAGTTCACTGATAAGATGCGGATTATTTATCGTAGAGGGGAGATAAACATGCTGGAAAGGATACAAAGAAGAACCACACAATTGATAGTGTGATTCCAGAACTACAGTTTTGAGGAAAGACTCAGAAAAACTGGCCTACAGTGTTTAGAAAAGAGACGCATTCGAAGTGATTTAATACAAGTTTATAAGATAATCAAAGGGAAAGGGTAAACTAAGCTATAATATAACACGTTTTTTCAAAGTACCAACAGCTACAAGAACAAGAGAGCACTTCTTAATTTGTGAGTAGCTCATGGCATCGTCACGGAAGGCCTGTTGAACCTTCTGAATTTTTTCCATTTGAGAATCGCCTAGCTTTAACAAAATTTGATGCACGGCTCAATTCTTTCCGTCTTTTCGTAGTAAACAAAAACCCTATGGGTGCTCACTACTCAGAACTGAAAGGCTAACTGTCAGCGACTGATGCAATCTGTGAACGAGAAAAAAAATCACGCATGCGCTATACGATCCCCTATATCTCTCTGCCGAAAGATAACACACATGCTTTATTTTCTTCCGCGGATATATAAAATACAAATACTTTGGTCACATCAAGAGACACAGCGGTCTTGAGAGAACGGTGATGGAAGGAATGGTGCCAGGCAAAAGAGGAAGGGGTAGGCCAAGACGACGATGGCACTAAGATATCCAGGAATGCCTGGGTATGACTGTGGCGGAGGCTGGAGTTTTGGCATGAGAATGAGTTTCTTTCAGACAGACTGTGATGGGAGCGACGTTCTGCAAAGGACATACTACATGCTGATTATATATAAATATATATATCCGAGGTGATTTGCCATTGTATCATTTTTGGCCATCTCTTTCCTGATCAGATGGTACTATTCATAGTCGTTGGTTTCAGCAGCTGTTCCAGCATTCCATTGGCCTCCTTCCTCTGTTGTTAACTTGTACATTGATGGCTCCACAAGAAATGCAATAAGGAAGACGCTGAAACGTTCTCATGCGGATACCATGCAAGAAACCTGTGAAATCCACCATTCAGCAGTTCTTCAGCGTCACAATGCTCGACAACACCCGAGAAGACTGCCGGGGACTACATTTGAGCGTCTAAAGGTTTGACGACATTTTACCACACTCATCGTACAGTCCCGATCTTGCGCCTTGTGATTTCTTCCTTTTCCCAAAGCTGAAGGAACACCTCCCTGGATACCGTTACACTTCTGACGATGAGATGCAAACAGCTGTGCCTACCTGGTTTCAGGAGAAGACGTCAACGGAATGATTCAACTCGTCCGACATTTTTGTTAGTGTGTTGATCGGAAGGATGACTACGTTGAAAAATAACGACACCTCCCCTAAACGAGATTCCAAGCTTAAAGAAAATGTATAACTCATGTGTAGATTTGGCAAAATAACGGAATTATCTACTCAAAGACAAAATTGTTCAAATCTCCCTCGTACATAAACACACACATACATGCATCCACACAGACACATACACATATATATATATATACACTATACCATATATACATACATACACACACATACATACATGCATACACACACATACACATATATACACCATACCATATATACATACATACATACACACATACATACATGCATACACACACACATACACATATATACACCATACCATATATACATACATACATACACACACATACATACATGCATACACACATACATACACACACACACACACACACAAATACATATATGTGCGAGGGACGTTCAAGTCAAACCTGGACATTTTTGAAAGAATAATTTGTTTGTTGTCAAGTAGTCAAAATTACATTTATTTTTTTACATGATATCCTGCAACGTTTATGCACATATCCTAGCTTATAGGTAATGCTTGAAAAGCTGTCAGTGTAGACATACTTGTTAGTGTTTCAGAATTAATCCAAAACATCCTCTCTCACTTCGTCATGAGTGCTAAAATGCTGACCTCCAAGGAATTCTTCTAGGGGTCCAGAAAGGTAAAATCGCTTGGAGCAATGTCTGGGCTGTAAGGTGGATGTGGCAATACCTCCCAGCCTAGTTGCTGCATATGACGCGCAGTGCAGTGAACCGTATGAGGTCGAGGGTTATCTTGCAGGAGCAAGACGCCACATGTGATCAAACCGTTTCTTTTCGCAGACGGTTATGCACATCACTCAAAAGATGTATGTACTGTGTACTGTTGATAGTGACACCACGGGTTAAAAATCAACTTGAATGATGCCACGTTTGTTTAAGAAAATCAACTTGAATGATGCCACGTTTGTTTAAGAAAATCAACTTGAATGATGCCACGTTTGTTTAAGAAAATCAACTTGAATGATGCCACGTTTGTTTAAGAAAATCAACTTGAATGATGCCACGTTTGTTTAAGAAAATCAACTTGAATGATGCCACGTTTGTTTAAGAAAATCAACTTGAATGATGCCACGTTTGTTTAAGAAAATCAACTTGAATGATGCCACGTTTGTTTAAGAAAATAAACTTGACTGATGCCACGTTTGTTTAAGAAAATCAACTTGAATGATGCCACGTTTGTTTAAGAAAATCAACTTGAATGATGCCACGTTTGTTTAAGAAAATCAACTTGAATGATGCCACGTTTGTTTTAGAAAATCAACTTGAATGATGCCACGTTTGTTTAAGAAAATCAACTTGAATGATGCCACGTTTGTTTAAGAAAATCAACTTGAATGATGCCACGTTTGTTTAAGAAAATCAACTTGACTGATGCCACGTTTGTTTAAGAACACCCTCGCTTCACTTTAGCTTCAGTCGCAATTGTGCTAAATATTTTGGATGGTGATGATTGTGTATGCTTCCACCGCTTGGATGCTGGTCTTGGCTTAGGAGTATAATGAGACGCCCTGGTTTTGTCACATGTAATGACGCGATCCAAAAAGCCATGACCTTCCATGTCAAAACGTTCCTTAAATGCAATGCAGGCTTGAACTCTTTTGCGGGTCAAAAGCGGAAAGGTGTCTTGACATCCAACCTGCACTAACCTCCCCCCCCCCCCAAAAAAAAACAAAACAACCTGGCATACAACATGTTTCCCATTGCTGGGGTAGTCGAGTGGTTTTGAAGACTGAGGGCTACAGGCCGCTTCCCCACTTCTGTCGCCACGTCGTGTGATGGATACGTTTTTTTTTTTCCACCCCCAACAGAAAAACAACATATGCCATACCGGGGATTCGAGCCGCTGCCCTCCTTGTCGACAGGCAGGCCTAGAAACCATTCGGCGACGCACTCCTGCACTAACCTTCCAAAAATGGAAATGTTCATCAATAATAGTGTTCACCATACCTAAAATAAAACTTACAATTGTTAAATTTTGCGACAGGGTAAACGTCGATTTTTCAGGATAAGGCGTTCCACAATTTGGATTTTCACAGGAATAACTGTTGTGGATTGAGAGACAGCACCGCCGGGATGATGTGTCACGGATGTACGGCCTTCTCCAAAACGTTTACACCATTCACATATCTTACTGTGGCTGAGTGTTTCATCACATTGTGATTCTAGTCTTTTACAAGAGACTTCATCACAACACGTTGTTCCATGCAAGCACAAACAGTGTTGTCCGCCATTTCTATTTATCTGTCATGTGACTAGCCCATAGCAAGTGGCCCACCTATCAGTAATAGGATATAAGTGCCCCTAACTAATGATAGTAGTTCCAGCACGCTATAATTCATTCAGGAATAACTAAAACAAAATCTCCGCGTTTGATTTGAAAGCCCCTCGTTCACACAGTTACACGCATACACACCCATATACACATACACAAACTGATAGACAGAGATAAAATCACATATATCTACACACACATACCTACATATAAACATATATACACAGCTGCACATAGATACCCACACAAAAGCCAGATGCACATGCACACATATTCACACATACAAACAAATACACATATATGTATGTATATATTCACACAGATAAACACAAATACACATATACACACATACACACATTTGACACACAGACACACACATTGATACCCTAGATACACACACCATATAAACATATACACACATACAGACATATACACAGATATAAATATATATATATATATATATATATATATATATTGACACAGATAAACACACATACACATATGTACACAATTAACACACATATACACATATATACCCAAAGATACACACAACATATACAAATATACACACATACAGACAGATACACAGCTATAAATATATATATATATATATATATATATATATATATATATATATATATATCCACACATATACATAGATATAACACAGACACACACATATACACATAGATACCCAAATATACACACACCATATAAACATGTGCACTCACATATACACACATACACACATAGACACACACACATTGCGTGCGATGCAAGTATTATACATATCAGATATCATACGTAGTTTGTACAACGCGCGCCATGCAAACAATTACGCCCACTGGCCACACGACTGGAGGACCAAGTCTGTCCCAGATGTTCTCTGAAAATGCAGTTGTTGACTCCAGGGGCTAAGCTGGATCAACTATCTTTGTCCCAACGGGTATCATGAATGAATGAATTTCTATGAAAGCCTCGAGCCGAGTACACTTGATAGACCATTAAATAGCTTTCCTGGGAGACGGCACCTTGCCAGCAAACACATGTTTTCTTTGCACGCCTGCCGCTGATAATAGTGACGTGATAAATGACCGGGCGACCTTGAATGTTCTATGGACATACTGGTATTAACGATCATTGCCAATAAATATACATCATCATCAGGTGTCCTGCCGGCTGGTGTTATCGAGCATAGATCTCCACCGACTTCTATAACGTGAATAGTTTACAAATTATGTTGTTGATTGTCGCCCGTGCCATTCTCGCAGGCTGTCCAACCGAATGACTCTCTCTGCCTTCATCTGTCTCTCTTCTCTGCTATCTTTCCCGTTGTCACAACGTGTTCCAATCCAGGTCTTCTCATAACATGCCTGAAAAAGGATGACTGCCTTGCTCTTAGCCTTACAATGAGTTGTTTGTGTGTCTCTTCGCGAACTGTATCATTAGTTATTCTTGAAGTCATTGTAGATAGATTCCGAATGATTTAATGAAATTAACATTCATAGCCTTGCCGAAAAGAAACCAAGAGTCATAGAATGCGTGGACCACCGCCTTACCAGCCTCATGAGCTACTTGACAAAGATACTCTTGCTAATCACCATAATGAAAGTGAAAAGTAGAATTAAACCACAAATTGGCGTGAAACAGTACGGGTTCATGTAAGGCAAATGCTCAAATAACGCCATATCTATTATAAGAACGATAATCGAGAGAGCCATTGAGATGAAAGTTGACGCATATTTGTGTTTCATCGATTGTTAAATATTCATTTTAAAGGTTAAATCTAGTCCGAAATAGACGTCATTGTACGAGCTTGTTTATGAGTTGCGATGGCAAGTTCCCTACCTAGCTGCCTTTCCTTCACATACTGTAAGCCGAGTGGTCTGCTGGGGTCTTTGTGTATGACAAGGACACGATTCGCACCACTGCCTCACAGAGAGGATGTCGTAAGAGGTGACTAACTGTGTGACATAGCATAACACCGGCCATGGTTAGGTGGTTTATTTAGAGCAACATAGATGACGCTTAACAGGTTGCGGGTCTACTTTGCTCTAGTTTTTGAGTCTATTAAGATGGATTCGCACATGCGTTAACCATCTTCCGTAAGCGCTTGTCCCAACGCAGCGGAGTATTTAGCTATTCGAGTCTAGCTCGGTAAGCATGAAACCATTCTCCCGGCTAAATCCAGCTCAAACCAGAGCTGGGACCTGCACAGGGTCATCAGCCCCTGTAGAAGTACAGGTCGACTAAGAACTGTGAGCTAGGTACCAATTTAGTGTTATGTCAACTGTAGCGTAGCGGGAGTCGAACCCCGTGACTTTGCTTAGAAAATCGAATATTCTATCAATGACCGCCAAACACGGCGCATGAGGCATAAACAAGAGCTCTTTAGTTTGAACGGTGTGGTGCTACTTATCTAAGTTCTTATATGTTGTTAAGACCCATAGTTGAGCCCTCTCTGATGATAGTTCAGTGAAGAGTCTCATTCGGCCTTTGGCAACAGCCAGTGTCCTTCCACGAGAAGTTGTACGGAACTGTGCGAGCCTAAAGTGGATTGTTGCCTTCGCTAGAGCAATTTAAGTGGAGGTTTGAAGACGAACCAGGAAGAAGAACATGTATGTTGTTTAGACCCATAGTTGAGCTCTCTCTGATGATAGTTCAGTGAAGAGTCTCTTTTGGCTTTCCTCTCTTTCTACTGCCATCTGAAGCCCACATAACTGCCTGTAATGGGAATATGTGCTGTTCGTCTTGACCATATGCCCGATGTATGTCCGCCGTTCATTTTTCTTATGATGGTCGAAACATATATACCAAATACTTTGGTCACATCAAGAGACAACGGTCTCGAGAGAACGGTGATGGAAGGTATGGTGCCAGGTAAAAGAGGAAGGGGTAGACCAAGAAGACGATGGCATCAAGATATCCAGGAGTGCCTGGGTTCTGACTGTGGCGGAGGCTGGAGTTTTGGCAAGGGAACGAGTTTCTTTCAGACAGACTGTGATGGGAGCGACGTTCTATACATGAAATGCTACATGATCATGATGGTCAAAACATTTTGCATGTTGATGTTTTCTCTTATTAGCTTGTTGGTTCTGGATTCTTTCCAGCCAATGTTCAATGGTGTTCTAAGACAGTTATTTGTAAAAGCAATTAGCTTATTTTTTAGTGTCCATGACGTTTTCCACGTTTGTTAGTTAGTTAAAGGCACACGAGGTTAAAGTATTTCGAGTGGACATGATGTTTTCCACGTTTGTTAGTTAGTTAAAGGCACACCAGGCTAAAGCATTTCGAGTGGACGACGTTTTCCACGTTTGTTAGTTGGTTAAAGGCACACCAGGCTAAAGCATTTCGAGTGGACGACGTTTTCCACGTTTGTTAGTTGGTTAAAAGCACACGAGGCTAAAGCATTTCGAGTGGACATTTCTTTTGATGTATCTCTATTTTGTGGCATGTTAATTCCCAAATAGTTGAAATTTTCAACCTTTTGTATTCGTTTGCTTGATATCTGCAGCTTTGTTTGTCAATTTGATGACTTTTATTTTTGTGGCATTTACTTGGAGTCCTATCTGTCTTAGTCTTAGTCGTCCTATACTTCTACAGGGGCGTATGCCCTTGTGCATGTCCTACCTTTTGAGTGAACTGGATGTGTCTGGGAAAAGGAGTTTCTGTTTAGCGGAGTGGACTCAAGCAGCTTTTTACTCCCCTGCATCGGGAAAAGGACCGCTGATGATGCTTAACCGATGCACCTGTCCAGCTTAATCTATTCAAACACTAGAGTGGGATCAAAATGCTGAGCAAGACACGATCTGCAGTGGTCAGCGATCCATAGCTGACCTCTAGTGAAATGGCCAGCAAAGCAAAGCGGCCAAGACCCTTCTACACCTCCACGTAGTGATCCTAGATAACAGGCTGCAACTGAGTAGAGTGAGTAAGGAGAAGCTATAGAAGTGAGAAGGCTAACCTGGTTCTCAGAAAATGCCTGCTGAAAGATGTGTCGGACCGAAAGGCGCAACTATCGCATTCTAGCTCTAAACTGCAACACAACGCAATCCGTTCTCCTGACAACATGCTGTAACTTGCATAGCCGATTTCAGGACTTGGTAGCGAGGGATTGAGAACAGACGAAGAATAAGAAGAGGAGGAGGAAGACGAAGAAAAAGAAGCAGAAAACCACTAGAGCTTAGAAGACCCACAGCCTGCTAGGCGCCATCTACGCTGCTCTTAACAAGCCACCTAACAATTGTCGGTGCTATATCATATAACACAGTTAGTTGCCTCTTGCGACATGCTCTCTGTGGAGCAGTGAAGATGTTCTTCTTATCATATACATAGACCCAGGTGGACCCCTATCTGTTCTAATTATAAGTGGTGGCGAGTACAAAGATCATGGGGTTCATTTCACAGTCCGTACATGTCGTGCGTTTTGTAATGGTATAACTGCTTCTTCCAGTCTACAGCTGTAAATCGGTACCTGACGAAGTCAGTGAAAATATCAGAGCAACTGTGTTCGTGATCTGACTTTGGCTCTTCCAGCAAAGAAATGTACTGATCTCATATTAGGGTGCACTTGTTCAATGAAATTGGTGTCTTTAACTAATTTCAATTTTTCTAAATGAAAGAGAAAAGCTATTTTTGTCTCTCAGAGAGAAAGGTCACGACACGTGGGATGAGATGTCTCCGGAATACGATTAGCGTAACTAGGAGAGACATGGTACGCAATGAAGATGTGAAACACATCGTTGAAGCAAGACGTTGCATTGAATATATTGATGAGGAAAGAATCAAGTGATTCGGTAAACCTCAACATAATGCAACCCAATCAACAACCCCTGTGCGTCTATAAGGCTCGACGATCGGGTTTTCACAGCCGTGGCAGACCGAGGACTATGTGGATAGAAAATTGGGTTATTCTCAATCGTCATGGGGTGACGACTACTTCAGCGGCGCGTCTGTCCCTGGACAGAGAACGTACGCTCCCCACGTCGCCTCCCGGCACAAGTGCATAAGAAAAGACAAGACTATTTTTCTATGTAAATTTAAAGAACTGAGGAATAAAGGCCGCTTGTTCCTGCAGTGATCACTCTGAACATGCTAGACCAGTGCCCTTCAACCTACACGCTACCGCCGACTAGTGAGCCATTTTAGCTGTCAGGAGGGGGCGAGGAGGGGTGGAGAGGTGGGGGTAGGGGTAGGTATAGGGGAGGAGTAGGGGAAGGGGAAGGGGAAGGGGAGGGGGGTATCAGAATAACTACATGCTGAATTAAAAAAACAGCCAGAGGAAACCATTGGAGAATACCAGTAAACCAACAAAAGTGAGCATTTTGAGATTCTGTATTTTTCCTGTGGCAGCATAAGGCTGTAAAACATGGACAGCTACTCAAACCTCGAGTCTTTCGAGTCGAAATGTTATATTCTTCTTCTTCTTCGTTCATCCTCAGATCAAGGTTCCGGTTTCTTTTACAAAGGACAACTTTGTTTGTAAGGCTGTTTCATCTCCATATAGCTTTTGTCTCATATCTGTCTCACGAGGCCAGTTTTGTTCTATCTTTTCCTGCGTGAGCGTGAAGCTTTGTAGGATGTGTTTTACGGTCATGATATGCTCCCCACATGGGCACCTGTCATCTGTCCCAATCCTCATTTTGTTGTAAAGATGACCCTTGAGTCTGTCATGCCCAGTTTTCATTCTAAAGATGATGACTTGCTCTTCTATAGTTCAGCCCATTTTCCCTCCGGAGTTGACTATAATTATGGTCTTGGCCTCATTATGTGTGATACTCAGGTCTGTTTGTGGGGATGCTCCTCCACTCTTTTCTAGTTTGTCTGCAGCTTCATTGCCTTCAATACTGCAGTGGGATGGGATCTACTGTATGACCAACCTTGGGTGTTCTGCTGAGAGCTGTTGTCAGGAAGAACATTCATTGCTCGAGATCTTCATCTTTGTGTTGTTTTAGCGCTGCCATTACTGATGCGAGATCAGTCAGAAATACTATGTTTTCTTGGTGGATATCTTTATGTTGGAAATGTTATAAAAATGTTCTCTGAATACTGTAGATCGAAAAATGAAGAATGCAGACATTCGACAAGAGTTGGCCATAGAGAAGAAAGGTGTAATAAATTTCATCATGAACAGAAAATTGAAACACCTTGACCACATAAAAAAAAACACAGCGCTCTTGCGAGAATGCTAAAAGAAGGTATGGTGTTAGGTAAAAGATGTAGAGGAAGACCAAGAAGTTGATGGCACCAAGATGTCAAGGAATGATTGGGCTTGGCTCTGGATCTGTGGCAAGAGATGTAGAGGAAGACCAAGAAGTTGATGGCACCAAGATGTCAAGGAATGATTGGGCTTGGCTCTGGATCTGTGGCAAGAGATGTAGAGGAAGACCAAGAAGTTGATGGCACCAAGATGTCAAGTAATGATTGGGCTTGGCTATGGAGCTGTGGCGAGAGATGCAGAGGAAGACCAAGAAGTTGATGGCACCAAGATGTCAAGTAATGATTGGGCTTGGCTCTGGATCTGTGGCAAGAGATGTAGAGATAGACCAAGAAGTTGATAGCACCAAGATGTCAAGAAATGATTGGGCTTGGCTATGGAGCTGTGGCGAGAGATGCAGAGGAAGACCAAGAAGTTGATGGCACCAAGATGTCAAGTAATGATTGGGCTTGGCTCTGGATCTGTGGCAAGAGATGTAGAGATAGACCAAGAAGTTGATGGCACCAAGATGTCAAGTAATGATTGGGCTTGGCTCTGGATCTGTGGCAAGAGATGTAGAGATAGACCAAGAAGTTGATGGCACCAAGATGTAAAGGAATGATTGGGCTTGGCTATGGAGCTGTGGCGAGAGATGCAGAGGAAGACCAAGAAGTTGATGGCACCAAGATGTCAAGAAATGATTGGGCTTGGCTCTGGATCTGTGGCAAGAGATGTAGAGATAGACCAAGAAGTTGATAGCACCAAGATGTCAAGTAATGATTGGGCTTGGCTCTGGATCTGTGGCAAGAGATGTAGAGGAAGACCAAGAAGTTGATGGCACCAAGATGTCAAGTAATGATTGGGCTTGGCTCTGGATCTGTGGCAAGAGATGTAGAGATAGACCAAGAAGTTGATGGCACCAAGATGTCAAGTAATGATTGGGCTTGGCTCTGGATCTGTGGCGAGAGATGCAGAGGAAGACCAAGAAGTTGATGGCACAAAGAAGTTAAGGAATGATTGGACTTGGAGCTGTGGCAAGAGGTCGAGTTGCTCTCAGACGAACTGTGATGAGAGCAACGTTAGGCAATGAACTTGCTATAAAACTATAATAAGATGAAAAATAGGATCGATGGAGAATCGCGGACATTTCTTCAATTGAGATTTTAGTGGGTGGAAAGGAACATTTACCAGAACAAAAGTTATAAAAGTTGGGGCCAGGATAAAAAGTTTTAAGGGCATTGTGCTAGGCTATGAATTTATCTCTGTTCGAAAAACAGGAACGCACTAATTTTCAGAAAATTTCTTCTTCTTCTTCTCGTTCGTTCTCAATCTCCCACTACCAAACCCTAAAAGGGTAAGTAGCAGAATGTAGTCCAGAGAACGGAATGCGTTGTGTCATTGTTTACAGCTTGGCTGCGATATTTGCACTTTTCGGTCCAATACATCCGACTTCAGCAAGCAATTTTTGAGTACCGGGTTAGCATTCCCTCTTCGATCCCTTATCCTTATCCAGTCTGCCCTGCTGCAGCCTGTTATCCAGGATCACCACGTGGAGGTGTAGAAGGGTCTTGGCAGCTATGGTTCGCTGGCCCTGACGCTAGCAGTCAGCTATGGGTCGCTGACCACTGCAGCTCATGCGCTGCTCAGCATCTTGATCTGAAGATTTGAGCGCGTGCCCATGTGGTCTTAAGAGTGACATTCAAACCACTCGGACAGGCACTCCTTGCATTATTTCTACTAAATTAATACACTTGCAACTTGCCTGTTTCCTCAGGTCATGGGAAATGCAGATATATTAATTAGTTTTTGGTTTTCTAAGAGACAGAGCAGGCGTTCTACACTGATAAAGTAAAGATAACAGTTTGTCCCGTAGTAGTTATACTTCTGTCGGGGAATGAAAATGTTAGGGATGTAAGTAAAGCTTTGTCTATAGTAGTTATACTACTGTCGGGGAATAAAGTTCTTAGAGACTTCAGTAAAGGTTTGTCTCATAGTAATTATACTACTGTCGCGGAATAACGTTCTTAGAGACCTCAGTAACGGTTTGTCCATAGTAGTTATACTACTGTCGGGGAATGGAGTTCTTGGAGACTTCAGTAAAGGTTTGTCCATAGTAGTTATACTACTGTCGGGGAATGGGGTTCTTAGGGACTTCAGTGAGGGTTTGTCTATAGTAGTTATACTACTGTTGGGGAATGAAATTGTTAGGGACATTAGTAAAGGTTTGAAACATAGTAATTACAGTACTGTTTTGTGAATGTAATTGTTAGAGACTTCATTAAAGGTTTGTCCCATAGTAGCTACACTACTGTCGGGGAATGAAGTTCTTAGGGACTTCAGTAAAGGTTGGTCCCATAGTAGCTACACTACTGTCGGGGAATGAAGTTCTTAGGGACTTCAGTAAAGGTTGGTCCCATAGTAGCTACACTACTGTCAGGGAATGAAGTTCTTAGGGACTTCAGTAAAGGTTTGTCCCATAGTAGCTACACTACTGTCGGGGAATGAAGTTGTTAGAGGCTTCATTAAAGGTTGGTCCCATAGTAGCTACACTACTGTTGGGGAATGAAGTTCTTAGGGACTTCAGTAAAGGTTGGTCCCATAGTAGCTACACTACTGTCGGGGAATGAAGTTGTTAGAGGCTTCATTAAAGGTTGGTCCCATAGTAGCTACACTACTGTCGGAGAATGAAGTTCTTAGGGACTTCAGTAAAGGTTTGTCCCATAGTAGCTACACTACTGTCGGGGAATGAAGTTGTTAGAGGCTTCATTAAAGGTTGGTCCCATAGTAGCTACACTACTGTTGGGGAATGAAGTTCTTAGGGACTTCAGTAAAGGTTGGTCCCATAGTAGCTACACTACTGTCGGGGAATGAAGTTGTTAGAGGCTTCATTAAAGGTTGGTCCCATAGTAGCTACACTACTGTCGGAGAATGAAGTTCTTAGGGACTTCAGTAAAGGTTGGTCCCATAGTAGCTACACTACTGTCGGGGAATGAAGTTGTTAGAGGCTTCATTAAAGGTTTGTCCCATAGTAGCTACACTACTGTCGGGGAATGAAGTTGTTAGGGACTTCAGTAAAGGTTGGTCCCATAGTAGCTACACTACTGTCGGGGAATGAAGTTCTTAGGGACTTCAGTAAAGGTTGGTCCCATAGTAGCTACACTACTGTCGGGGAATGACGTTCTTGCAGACGTTAGTAAACTAACCCACAGCTTATATAAGTTCTGGTGGCTAATTTCTTTCCTTCCTGCCCTTTACTTCCCTAGTCTAATGCCAGTTACTCATTTACAGCTGGGTCGACAGGAGCTTGCAAATATACGTATTCGTACCCCATACCTTTGTCATGAACGGCGTGTGCTCTACCACTACGCTAATTGTAAACCATGATAACAAGGTTCAAAGAAGCCCGCTCCGGAGAGTCATGGGCGGAGCTCAAGAAAGATAATCGATAAAGAGACCGGTTGCAGTCCCGGGTTTCGAAGGGGCTCAAATAGATTAGGTCAAGTAAATCATTCAATAAATGGGGCCATATATCTCAGAGGTTCTCAAACAGGTTGATGTCGGAAACATTTGTTTCTCGTTTATAATTGATCTCTTATTCTTCTAATTCTATGCATTTGTACCGTTAGACTCCGCGGGGAGGTATAGTTTTCTTTCGTGTGCTAGATGTTGGACGTCGTGGAAAGGTGAAGCTTTCTTTCGTGTGTCAGAAGTATCACCAATGTGCCAGATGTATCAAAAATGTGTCATATGTATCACCAATATGTCAGTATGTATCACCAATGTGCCATATGTATCACCAATATGTCAGTATGTATCACCAATGCTGTTGTCGTTACGTATTTCCCCATTACCTCACTTTACACCGTCTATTTATCGATTTATGTAATTGTCTCTCTCTTTCTCTGTAACCTTCTTAGCTGGTGTTGTATAGACGCACATCTTGCAAATGGTTTCATTCTTGTCAGGTTTCCAAACCACCTTACTTTCTGCCTGCTCAAGTATTCCATGTTCGATGTTGCATCCACCTTCTTTCTGATTTCATTGTTTCATACTCTGTATAGACAAGCGAACATCTCATTTACGATACCCTGATCATCTTCCTTGTGTGGTTGAGTCCATGTCTGACACTGGTAACAGAGAGTTGATTTTAAAATACTGTTAATTAACTATTTTTTTGGTCTCCATTTGAATGTTGTTTTAGTTTTAATATTGGTGGAAGCTGATAAGAAATTGTATTTTGTTGATTATTAATTCCGTCTCTCTATCCATCATTCCGTCTTGTGTGAACATGTGATTCCGTCTCTCTATCCATCATTCCGTCTTGTGTGAACATGTGATTCCGTCTCTCTATCCATCATTCCGTCTTGTGTGAACATGTGATTCCGTCTCTCTATCCATCATTCCGTCTTGTGTGAACATGTGATTCCGTCTCTCTATCCATCATTCCGTCTTGTGTGAACATGTGATTCCGTCTCTCTATCCATCATTCCGTCTTGTGTGAACATGTGATTCCGTCTCTCTATCCATCATTCCGTCTTGTGTGAACATGCTGTCTACGTTTTTGAATTCTCTGACCTGTGCTTTTGTTAATCTGAACTTTGGGCCTCATCGATTCTGCTGATTTTCATTGTCTGTTCCTGTGCTGTTAGATCTTCACATTACATCTAGTGCAGGCTTTGTCATTAATAATTGATACGGATGCTATAGATCATATTGTTGAATTATGTTTGCGGGTAATCCTGAGGGATTGTGCAATCATTCACGTATCTTGGTAGCAATATTAATATTAATTAATGAATAGTTGCACATTGCAGGCAAAGATGCTAACAGTTTCTGCAAAATAGACAAAGTAAAAGTTACAGATACACATGTATGGATTGGAATAAAATTGAGCGAGAAGTTGTGGATGTTTTCAGAAACCTATGGAAATAAAAAATTATTCAGTCTAACACAACCATAAAATCTTCAACTCTTTTGTTATTTAATTTCCATTGTATGGCGCTGAAACAATAAAAAACAACAAAGTTGTTGTTATTATCCTTCATCTGATGAGCAGGCCTGTTATTGGCAGCCCAATGCCATTCTTATATAGATACAGGTCTTCTTCAGTTGTGTCACTGCTCCGTACAGTGTGTTGTTAATTGTCGTCAGTGCTTGTAAGAATCTTTTCCTCATGTCCGCAAGCGCCTTGCACTCAATGAGTAGATGTCGAACAGTTTCATCAGGGGGAGAGTAATAACTTAACTTAACGTCTTTATACTGGCTTAGAAAACTCTGCAGAATCGGTATACAACCAGTTTCCTTTACATCACTTTGCTCTAAAAGCTATGCGCATCCAATTTATTCTTAAATGCATTAACTGTCCCTGCTTCCACTACCTCCCGTGGCAATGCATTCCAAGTATTCACCACTCTCTGACTACAAAAATATTTCCTAATATCTAATCTGGACCTCTCTTTAGTCAACTTGTAGCTATGCCATATTGTTCTAGTGGGTGGCTGAATTTTAAAATACTTGTTATAGTCTAATTTATCCGTTACTCTGATCATCTTATAAACCTGTATTAGTCACTACGAATTCTTCTCTCTTCTAGACACTGTAGGACACTGTCTTTCCTCATAACTGTAATTATGGAATCCCACTATCAGCTTTGTCGCTCTTTTCTGTTTTTGTTTCCAGCATTTAATATCCCCTTTATGATAAGGACTCCACACCTGTACACATTACTCCATTCTAGATCAAACTAATGGACTCCACACCTGTACACAGTACTCCATTCTAGGTCAAACTAATGGACTCCCCACCTGTACACAGTACTCCATTCTAGGTCAAACTAATGGACCCCACACCTGTACACAGTACTCCATTCTAGGTCTAACTAATGGACCCCACACCTGTACACAGTACTCCATTCTAGGTCTAACTAATGGACCCCACACCTGTACACAGTACTCCATTCTAGGTCTAACTAATGGACCCCACACCTGTACACAGTACTCCATTCTAGGTCTAACTAATGGACTCCACACCTGTACACAGTACTCCATTCTAGGTCAAACTAATGGACTCCACACCTGTACACAGTACTCCATTCTAGTTCTAACTAAAGCTTTATTCTGTTTGACTATCACATCCTTGCTCCTATGTTTAATATTTATTTTTATCATACGTAATATTTTATTTGCCTTTTTCATTGCACAGGGACAGTTGCTGGGAATTGATGTGGTTTAAGTGGCTATTGACTCTAATGTGTGCACTAATTGTTTCCGTGTACCTTTAAACGTGTGAAACTTGAGCTCTGACAATGGTTCTAGAGCGTATAATTTGTGCAATGGAGATGAGATGTATGTGATGAATCCTAACCATTTCTTATCTAGAAAACGTCACGAATAAGAACGTTTGGGACACCGTTAAGAGAAAGGTCTACCATCATGAACGAAATCAAGTTCTAATGACTATGATAACGATGCGAGAATGTGCATGGTATGGGCATGTATCAGGAACGACAGTTCAATGTATTGTGTGTGAGAAGCGTTAGAGTGAGATGCAAAAGAAGAGACGGGAAGCCATCACAGAGTACGAAAGGTCCAGAGCATTTTATGGGCATGTATCAAGAACGACACTTCAAGGTACTGTGTGTGAGAAGCGTTAGAGTGAGATGCAAAAGAAGAGATGGGAAGCCATCACAGAGTACGGAAGGTCCAGAGCATTTTATGGGCATGTATCAAGAACGACACTTCAAGGTACTGTGTGTGAGAAGCGTTAGAGTGAGATGCAAAAGAAGAGATGGGAAGCCATCACAGAGTACGGAAGGTCCAGAGCATTTTTTGGGCATGTATCAAGAACGACACTTCAATGTATTGTGCCTGGAAAGCGTTAAAGTGAGATGTGGATGAATAAAAGGGAAAGCACTCCCAGAGTACGGAAGGTCCAAAGCATTGTATGGACATGCACCAAGAACGACACTTCACGGTACTGTGCCTGCGAAGCGTTAGAGTGAGATGCAGAAGAAGAGATGGGAAGTCATCACAGAGTATGGGAATGTCCAAGGCTGAAACAGTTTCTTGGCATAAAACCAAGTCTAGTGGCAGGAACTTCTTCTACAAAGGGCAGTAGAGTCAAGGTAAAGGCCAACGCCGTGGCAACAATTGCTGTTGGGGATGAAGTTAACTCTTCATGTATTAAGCCCCAACATATGTCAGATGGGTTTGTAAGTTCCCTTTCTTGCTGTTTTTACCTTCCCCAAATCATACGTCAGATACCCATTTAAGCTAGGTTGACTGGAGAAGCTGTCGTACCAGGCACGAATTACGGCCCGGGTTTGTTTATGCCTGACCGTGAACTCGAACCCATGGCAAGTTGAAATCACAGTCTAATAAGCCAGCTGACTGTCGACTAAACAACGCGCGCAACAGCAGTTGTGGTGCCCCAACGACCTTTCAGGTTACGGGACAGAAGCTGATGATGTAACATAGGTATCTTTATGCAATTGCATGACCTTAACGAAGCGGGGGTTTCTTTGTCAATTTAATTTCACATAACGATGTCGTTAGGCCAAAGAATAGACCTTATATGTAAAGTAAAGGGTGTCCCACTCTATAACGGCCCCTGTTTGTCCCTAAAAACATTTAAACCAATGAACGTAAATCAATCAAATTCAAATACTATAGACCAGTTGTCTTAGCTATTTCCAACAGACCAGAGCCACAAGCCCTACCTCAAATGTCAGCATGGTTAAAATTGCTTCCTTCTTTAAAGATCGTGTAATTTCTAAGGGACTTTGACCATCAATGCCCGCCTGACCTTATCGTACCTTATCTATTCTTATGGGCATGCTGAAAGGAAACGTGTTTAGAAACAAGTCAAGGAATCTCATGGAGATACAGAAGGCATTCAGTGGGCAACTGAGTCTGTAACTCCCTATGCGTTGGTGAGTACCTCTGATAATATGGAGAGGCGTGTACAAGCATTCCTTGATGCTAATGGGAACCAATTGCAACATTTAATATTAGCCCATTATATGTATTACACATCAAGGTGTGTTCAGGACACATTTCAGTGAATTTCGATCATTGGTTAACAGTGAAAAGGGAAAAGCAGGGAAAACCACCACAAGATGTGTTCATGACACATTTCAGTGAATTTCGATCATTGGTTAACAGTGATAAGGGAAAAGCAGGGAAAACCCCCACAAGATGTGTTCATGACACATTTCAGTGAATTTCGATCATTGGTTAACAGTGATAAGGGAAAAGCAGGGAAAACCCCCACAAGATGTGTTCATGACACATTTAATTGAATTACGAACATTTGTTTAAAAGTTATAAGGAAAACCACATCAAGATATGTTCAAGACATATTTTATTGAATTGACTTGCCACTGGGGTCGGGCGACACGAGACGAGAGAGTAAGGATAAAAAGTAGCGCAGTTAATCCTTACTACAAATAGCGCTAGCAAAATAAATTATGCTATCATCGTCCACGATGGACGACGTCCTTTGCCTATTTCATTAAATTACGATCAGTGGTTCACAAGTGGTCAGGGAAAACCAGGGGCCATAATAAGGGGGACATCTTGTATAAACTTACAACAATGGAATTTAACCAAAGAAATACGGAGATGTAATAATAGCAACTTTACTCCCTACAATCGAATGCGATAGACTGTGGCTTCTTCCGAATGATAAGCTGAAAACCACATTCGATTAAAGATAATTACAGAGAAAATCGATGACGACGTAGAGGAGGTGCTAAAAGATAACTAGACGTATACATGGTGTCGTTTCATAGTGGCTTTTCGATGACAGAATAATAGATAAAAGACGACCACTATTTATCTGCTTTATTGGCTACGATAGATAGAAGAGCAGCAAAGATGGCGCCATAACTAGCTGCGGGTCTACATTGCTCTTTTGTTGCAGTTCATTATAAATGCCGCCAGAACATGAATTTGCCGGGAATTCACACTAGTCGACGACTTACACTATTGTTCACGGAAACGTGTTGCTCTTTTCCACTTGGACTGGTTAATTCGTCCATTTTGTGTGTTTTCTTCCTTCCGATTATCCTGGAATAGACATCGACTATATGAATAGCACTACGCTTAAACATGTGTCATATTTCACGGTCTAGTTCACACGGCTGAACTTCACGAGGTTGACCCCCTTCGCCATAGCTGAAGATAATGTCAGCTTTGTTGTATGAAATTTAGACACAACTATAATGAATTGCCACCTGGAGAGAGAGCTGGGCTTTGTCAGGTGTGTAGCGGACCAAGACACAAATTTGTTGTATGACGGATCTGGTACTACAAACTGCAATAACGGCGTGTCAACGACCTTATATGATATCGGACTGATCATGATTGATGATGAATGATGATTGGCTACGAGAAATCCTTTGATTGGGATTCTGCAACAGCTAGGTAAAGATATATCACTCATTAGGCTAGTCCAGAACCTGTAAGAAAATCAAGAAACGATTATTTCAATCAATGAAGGACTAACAGATCCAGATTAATAAGGTGGGGAGTTGGTACTAGGAAGCCGCGTAGGGCAGTGGCTAGCGAGCTGGACTCGCATCTGACTGGCCCTGGGCTCATTCCCCAGTTGAGGGAGTAATGTTTTTTTCAGACCGCAAAGGGTCCCGGGTCGACCCAGCCTTAAATGGGTACCAGTTTAGTCCGGGAAGTAAAAGTTGCGAGTGAGAAGCGATGGCTACCGCCCTCATATAGCCCAGCCTTTGAAATGTGAGATCGCTAACATCTCACACCCCTACGACAGTAATGCTATAGGTTACTCTCCATAACGCATTTTCTCAGATGGTGATGGAAATGTTGTTAGGATTTGTAATAGGGGTGCCAAGGTATACGGTATGAAAGTTAATAATATCAAATGTACCGATGATCCAGCCATAGTCAATAGATCAGCAACAACTGCTGCTTTCCAAAATAAAAACAAAAAGCAAAAATCAAGCTTACGAGTTTGACGTAAAAATAAACAAATTGAAGACAAATACTTTGTTAATAGACAAGCAGCATAATCAAATCAATAAAAACATCAGTGCATAAATAATTGAGCAAGTAGAGAAGTTTACATACGAGGCGTGTTCAAATGAAACCGGACCTTCTTCTTCTTCTTCGTTCGTTCTCAATTTCCCACTACCAAACCCTGAAAGGTTAAGTAGCAGAATGTAGTCCAGAGAAAGGAATGCGTTGTGTTGTAGTTTACAGCTTGGCTACAATATTTGCACCTTTATGTCCAACACATCCGACTTCGGCAAGCATTTTTTGAGTACCGGGTTAGCATTCCCTCTTCGATCCCTTCTCCTTAGCCAGTCTGCCCTGCTGCAGCCTGTTATCCAGGATCACCGCGTGGAGGTGTAGAAGGGTCTTGGCAGCTATGGTTCGCTGGCCCTGACGCTAGCTGCACCAAGTGAACATACGTACGATGCGCATGATGACGTCACTTCTGATGGAACCAGCACATGCCAACGGTAAAGTTTGCAAAAATTAATTATTCTCTGACTCATAGTTTCCTCAGCAGACCGTTGAAAACATGGCAGGTGTGATATGGAATCCGTCCAGAGTTGATCAGCGAGTGGTGATTCGGTCTCTAACAGCTGAAGGATGTCGACCGTTTGCCATTTATGGCAGAATGCAAGCAGTGTATGGTCACAAAAGTATGGCGAACGGAAGCTCTGGCGACGGTCCATCCGAATTGCTGCGTCAATTTTGACTCACCTTTACATCTCAGGCATGCGGGGACATTAAAGTACGAATATATGCTGGAATAAAGAGATCTGCGGATTATAGGTTCAAATGGAGACCCATGCTCAGACATTGCAACCAGTCTTAGGACTGACACACCGTTTGATAATGTATGAACGTATGTGTGTGTGTGGCGGCGGGGGGTGGGGGTGGGGTGGGGGGTGTATGTCTGTGTGTGTGTGGGGGTGTGTATGTCTGTGTGTGTGTGTATGAGTGCGTGTCTCTCTGTCTGTCTTTCTGTCTGCCTGCCAGCCGCTCATACGCTCGTCTGTCCGTCTCTCTCTCTGTGACTGTGTGTGTCACTCTCTCTCTCTCTCTGTGACTGTGTGTGTCACTCTCTCTCTCTGTGACTGTGTGTGTCACTCTCTCTCTGTGACTGTGTGTGTCCCTCTCTCTCTCTCTATATATATGTATATGTCTCGCTCTCTATGTCTCTCACTGTGTCTGTCTCTCTGTGTGTCTGTATGTATGTGTGTGTCTGTCTGTATGTCTGCCTGTGGGTATGTATGTACATATGTGTGTGTCTGTCTCTGTGTGTGTGTGTCTAGTGTATGTCTGTGTTTGTTTATGTCTATGTCTGTCTGTGTGTGTTTGTTTATATCTATGTCTGTCTGTGTATATGTGTGTGAGTGTGTTCGTGCGTGCATGCGTGTGCGCGTGTGTGATCGCGTGTGTGCGCGTATGTGTGTGGTCGCGTGTGCGTGTGTGTGTGTTCGCGCGTGTGTTCACTCCTATGTGTGCGTGTGTGTGTGTGTGTGCTTGCGCGCATGTGCTTGCGCGCGCGCGTGTATTCACTCCTTCGTGTGCGCGTGTGGGCGTACGGTAAAAATATATGATGTGTGTTCTGGCCTGCAATGTACAAGTATGCTGCACATGATCGCCTCATCTTGAATCCAAACTTAACCAAATTAGGAATAAAAGTCCTTGAACCATCCCAGAACCAGAAAAAGCTACAATGGAAACGTGAATAAACAATTTTCGAAACATTTAAACAGGCCGTATAAATAATGCTGAAATAGCATGAGCAGTACAGAAAGCGAAAAGAAAAATAAGAAATAATTCCGAATTATTATGTTTTTTGTCTTGCGCGTTACAACGTGAACTAACCACAGACAGTTTAATGGCGTCATAAGGGTTGTCACGCATTCGGGACTCGATCGAATTGGTGCACAGCTTTTGGGATGGCCTTACCGTGTCACACCTTCGGGTGGGGTACAGCTATTGGGATGTGATAGAGGGGAGAAACGTTTAGCTAAATAATCAATACTTACATATTTGCCCCAGGGTAGCGTCAGGTGTTGCAGATGGTATTCATAAATATACATCATCTCATGCGCTCGCCTGTGTCAGTGTTTATGTGTTTATAACCAAGGGAAAACCCAAACCTAGAGATATTCTAGAGCTACAGGGGATAGAAAATTCATAAGTATTGAGTACATCGGCTCAATCATAAGCAATAATGGTGGAAATCACAAAAGTAGAATGACTCTGGCAATGCAGAGGTTGAATTATTCTTCTTTGCGTTCGGTTTCGTATGTTCGTTTTATGCTACCAAATGGGCTGCCTCCATGAAGTGACACGTCAGTCGCAGGTCCTCAATGGTTCCCCACAGTTTGTTTTGTATAGCATGGGGTGGATCCCTTCGAGGCTTGGGATCCGTCGCTGCCTCCGCCTGGTGACAGTCCACGGAGGCAGCCCCATATCTTGTCATATATCGGAGCATACTCATTAACCGTATATGCGTACATGTCCTTTTCCATTTCTGGGTAACAACGCCATTCTGGCCGGCATGTTCCGTCTTCGGTGGGGGAAGTTTTGGAGTCTTCCTATCCATGTCCCGGATCATCCAAACACTGTCTGCCAGGCTTCAGTTGCTTTTCTTTTAACCAGGGTGACTCCCTGGGTGTGACTTTGGTGGGGATCGGGTCATATCCACGCGCCGGTGGGCCCTGCATCTGACGCACTTGACGGAGAGGTCACACTCTCCCGAGGGTTTCTGTTTGGGTTACCCCACCCATAGCCTGCTATTTTATCCCTTCAGGCATCGGGAGTCCGGTTTGTCAGCGCCGGATACTCGCTGTTCGCCATTACCGTGTTAGTTTAAACGAGGAGCACCGGACCCAGCTAGTGGACCACTCGAGAAGGTATGGTTGGCTTGATTGGCAGAGACTGTACGTCAGCATAGGCATTTCTCTTTTATTTAGTGAGGCCTGTACCAATCCTTACTCCCCAGAGGTTGACAAAAATGAGAGAATTATGGCGGAACACTAATAAAATGACGAAATTAGAAAATAGCGAACTTGTATCGTCCCTGTGGCAACGTACGGAAGTGAAATGTGGACCACCACACAAACATTTGTGAAAATGATTGATTCTTGTGATCGAACAATGCTACAGAAGGGTGCTCAAAATACCACGAAAAGCGAGCAATACAAATGCAGATACCCCTAAAAAAACAAATGGTTAATGAAGAAAATTGGATATTAAAAAACATATTGTCTTGAAAACTAAAATTTTGTGCCACATCAAACGATGTAAGAGCCTATGACAAACGATAGTGGGTGGAATGATGACTCCAAGGCGGGGCAGAGGGAGACCAAGGAGATAATGGATATAAGATATCACAGAGGTCCTGAAGATGATGGCTCCAACGCGGGGCAGAGGGTGACCAAGGAGATAATGGATATAAGATATCACAGAGGTCCTGAAGATGATGGCTCCAAGGCGGGGCAGAGGGTGACCAAGGAGAAAATGGATATAAGATATCACAGAGGTCCTGAAGATGATGGCTCCAAGGCGGGGCAGAGGGTGACCAAGGAGATAATGGATATAAGATATCACAGAGGTCCTGAAGATGATGGCTCCAAGGCGGGGCAGAGGGTGACCAAGGAGATAATGGATATAAGATATCACAGAGGTCCTGAAGATGATGGCTCCAAGGCGGGGCAGAGGGTGACCAAGGAGATAATGTATATAAGATATCACAGAGGTCCTGAAGATGATGGCTCCAAGGCGGGGCAGAGGGAGACCAAGGAGATAATGGATATAAGATATCACAGAGGTCCTGAAGATGATGGCTCCAAGGCGGGGCAGAGGGGGACCAAGGAGATAATGGATATAAGATACCACAGAAGTCCTGAAGATGATGGCTTCAAGGCGGGGCAGAGAGGGACCAATGAGATAATGGATATAAGATATTACAGAGGTCCTGAAGATGATGGCTCCAAGGCAGGGCAGAGGGGGACCAATGAGATAATGGATATAAGATATCACAGAGGTCCTGAAGATGATGGCTCCAAGGCGGTGCAGAGGGGGACCAAGGAGATAATGGATATAAGATATCACAGAGGTCCTGAAGATGATGGCTCCAAGGCGGGGCAGAGGGGAACCAAGGAGATAATGGATATAAAATATCACAGAGGTCCTGAAGATGATGGCTCCAAGGCGGGGCAGGGGGAGACCAAGAAGATAATGGATATAATATATCACAGAGGTCCTGAAGATGACAGCGACAGAGGCTTGAGACCGAGTCTTACAGATCTACTGTTGTGGAAGTGAGGTTCTGCAAAGGACACGATTCTGAATGACATGAGTAATATTCCCTGGTATAAGCTTCTGATACTCCAAACGCATATTCTTTCTTTGTGAGTTAAATGTTATTTCGGATCAAGATGCTGAGCAGCTCATGAGCTGCAGTGGTCAGCGACCCATAGCTGATTGCTAGCTTCAGGGCCAGCGAACCAGAGCTGCCAAGACCGTTCTACACCTCCACGCGGTGATCCTGGATAACAGGCTGCAGCAGGGCCGACTGGCTAAGGAGAAGGGATCGAAGAGGGAATGCTAACCCGGTACTCAAAAAATGCTTGCCGAAGTCGGATGTGTTGGACCGAAAGGTGCAAATATCGCAGCTAAGTTGTAAACTACAACACAACGCATTCCGTTCTCTGGACTACATTCTGCTACTTAAGACCTTTCAGGGTTTGGTAGCGGAAGATTGAGAACGAAGAAGAAGAGAAGAATGCTATTTCTGAGTATTCCACCATAATGAAGGCGGGCATTTGGTCATCATTTCTCTTACGAGCTCTGAAATGGTCCTCTTCACCAGGTGCCTCGATGATCTGAATGGCCTGATGATCTGGCTATCAGATCTTTGAGTTGAGGAGTAATCGACTGTTTTGCGTTTCTTGCCAATTTTTCATACAGTAGTTTGCCGTTGCTTTCTGAACATTGTTCTGACCACTCACTAGCCTTGGTCTCATGTGTTCCTTTAGCACGATACCAGGCCTTTTCAGCTTCTGTAACTATCTTCTTAAACATAGCTATCCTCTAGAGTACTTCTCTAACGCTTCTTCCTCTAATCGTCTTCTATATCTCTATTCCTTTAAAACTCTTCTCTAACTCTCTTTTCTCTAATCCACTTCTGTCTCCCTCCTCTAATCCACTTATATAACTCTCCTTCCTCTAATCCACTTATATAACTCTCCCTCCTCAAATCCACTTCTATAACGCTCCTTCCTCTAATCCACTTCTCTAACTCATTCTGCTTCCTCTTCTTTTTGAACTCTCCTTTCTCTAATCCACTTCTATAACTCTCCTTCCTCAATTCACTTCTTTAACGTTTCTTTCTCTAATCCACTTCTATAACTCTCCTTCCTCAATTCACTTCTTTAACGTTTCTTTCTCTAATCCACTTCTATAACTCTCCTTCCTCAATTCACTTCTTTAACGTTTCTTTCTCTAATCCACTTCTCTGACTCTCCAACCTATAATCCTCTTCTCAATCTTCTTCTCTAACTCTACTTTCACTGGTCCAATTTTCTCCCCTTCATCTCCCCTTCTTCTTTTACCCTAACTCTCCTTCTTTTAATCATATTCTCTCCTTTCCCTAATCTTTTTCTCTAACACTGCTTCCTCTAATAATCCTCTTCTCCATCTCTCCTACTTCTAGTTCTCTTATGTAACTCTCCTTCATCTAATCATCTTCTCTATCTCTACTTCCACTTATCCACTTCTTTCACTCACCCTCCTTTAATCCTCTTCTTCAAATCTGCTTCCCCTAATCCCCTTCTCTAACTCTCCCCTAATCCTCTTCTCCAACTCTCCTACCTCTAATCATCTTTTCTAAACATTCTTTAGCCATTCTTATTCTACTCCTCTTTGATAACTCGCTTGCCTTCATTCCTCTTCTCAATTCATTCACACCAAACCACTCTTCCTTTAATCATCATCTTTAATACTCTTCCCTGGCTCTATTCTCTCTAATCCTCTTCACTAATCCTCTTCTCTAACTCTCTTCTCTCTAATCCTCTTCTCCAATTCTCTTCTTTCTAATCATCTTCACCAACTCTCTTCTCACTAATCCTCTTCTCTAATCCTTTTCTCTAATCATATTCTCTAATCCTATTCTCTAATCCTTTTCTCAAATCCTTTTCTCTAACTCTCTTCTCACTAATCCTATTCTCTAATCCTATTCTCTAATCCTATTCTCTAATCCTTTTCTCTAACTCTCTTCTCACTAATCCTGTTCTCTAATGCTATTCTCTAATCCTATTCTCTAATCCTTTTCTCTAACTCTCTTCTCACTAATCCTATTCTCTAATCCTATTCTCTAATCCTTTTCTCTAATCCTTTTCTCTAACTCTCTTCTCACTAATCATATTCTCTAATCCTATTCTCTAATCCTATTCTCTAATCCTTTTCTCTAACTCTCTTCTCACTAATACTATTCTCTAATCCTATTATCTAATCCTCTTCTCTAACTCTCTTCTCACTAATCCTATTCTCTAATCCTATTCTCTAATCATATTCTCTAATCCTATTCTCTAATCCTTTTCTCTAACTCTCTTCTCACTAATCCTATTCTCTAATCCTATTCTCTAATCCTATTCTCTAATCATATTCTCTAATCCTTTTCTCTAACTCTCTTCTCACTAATCCTATTCTCTAATCCTATTCTCTAATCCTATTCTCTAATCCTTTTCTCTAACTCTCTTCTCACTAATCCTATTCTCTAATCCTATTCTCTAATCATATTCTCTAATCCTTTTCTCTAACTCTCTTCTCACTAATCCTATTCTCTAATCCTATTCTCTAATCATATTCTCTAATCCTTTTCTCTAACTCTCTTCTCACTAATCCTCTTCTCTAATCCTCTTATCTAACCCTGTCGCGAACATGTTTATATCGTCTCCCAATACTCCTTTCTGTAACTCTCCTACTGAAATCCCTTCCATCATTCCTTCTCTCTTACTCTCCTTACCTTAATCCTTCTGTGCAATTTAATGTCTCTAATCCCTATCTATGACCATCTTCTTCTTAACTATCTCAACTCTCCTTAATCTAATTTATATACAAGAGAATTTGGATACCAGGAAAACTAGATATCAGGACTTAGATTTTTAGTCAGAGAGTGGTGAACACTTGGAATGCATAACCACAGGATATACTGGAAGCAAGGCTAACTAAATGCATTCGAGAATAGATTGGATAATAATATGTTTTTGGTTAGATCAATGTAAAATAAACGTGTTGTATACAGACTGCTGAGTCTTGAAAAACAGTATAAAAACGTCAAGTCAATCCTCTCTCTTAGAGTGAGCGGCTTCTCGGCAAAACTTACACACACGCTCCCTTACACACACGCCTCCTTACATACACGCCTCCTTACATACACGCTCCCTTACACAAGACGCGCCCTTACACACAAGCTCCCTTACACACAAGCTCCCTTACACACACGCTCCCTTACACACACGCTCCCTTACATACACGCTCACTTACACAAGACGCGCCCTTACACACAAGCTCCCTTACACACACGCTCCCCTACATACACGCTCCCTTACACAACACGCTCCCTTACACAACACGCGCCCTCAGGGTGAGTCACTTAATGGCTGAGGTTGACCACTGAGAATGTGTAGCAGATCCCACTGTTTGCCCTGGCCGCGATCTAACTTAGAACATTCTCACACTCATCCACATCATCATGACCATACTCAGGAAATGACATATCACACAGCAGGTGGCATATTTATTAAATCATACTCATATCATAGAATGAGTAGAGAAATTACAACCACAATATAATACATATCTTAACTAAACATTCTACTAAAACGGGAATTGTAAGCATTAGCTATTGATGGAATTCCCAACTATCTAAAAACCCAGTTCTATTGCCTTGCAATTGCATCACACACACATCGCCTTAACTGCGTCTTCAACACACCTTATCAGATACTCTTCCTCACTGAAATCCCCTCAGGCGGGCGATCTCGACATAACTCGTTCACAATGTGTCCTTGCTTACAAACACACTTTCAGATTATCTATTAATGCAAAAATCACACACCTATTTGAGCGCCCCTGTTCTATCACAAACATTCGTCCAACCGTCAATCAATCGCTCCTCTATCTAAGTCGGTGAGTTAAACATACTATCCACATTCAGTCTCTCTCTCTCTATCTCTCCTCCTCTCTCTTCCAGCCTACTCTCTCCTCGAGCTAAACTTTGTCTCGAGTTATATATCCTCAAGCAAGGCCAGAGCTTGACCAATCGATCTCAGGTATGGTCATCTTCAATTCCAATTGGAACGAAACACTTTGCACACCTGTCACTCATTCTCTCGCAGCAAGCCCCGTTGCCAATTTCGTCTGTCAATCAATCTCCCCCTACCAAAATCGGAAGGCCAGTGGTCAGTTTCTACCTGTCCACATTCCTTAACCCAACTCTGTTCTCCTTTGCTGAGACAGTGAGTGACCTTGACATGCATTCATGTAGCTTTAAGCTTTAACATGTTCAGGCATCCTAAACTCCCCTTACTCCGGCGGGAACTGTTACATTACCTCCCTAAACTACAGACCGAAACATGGATGGTCATTTTTTTTCATCTGGCAAATGACCACCATTTTCGTCTCTACTATCCAAAATGTAAACACTACTCCTGTTTACAACTTCACTCACATCGTACATGCATAAAAAGACATGTCATTTGATACATATAAACTTTTTGTAATACATACACAATCAATACAAGCAGAAGAAAAACACTGTGGCTGGGCGTTTTTACAACACAAACCACCACTTTTACATCGTTTTGCAGTCAAGTACACCAAAGTCTGTCCCTGCGGGACCTTGAACTCATCAAAACAGAAACACCTTAAGGAATTCTCCTTACTCATTTGAGGTCAACATACCTCGCCCTGTTTCCCGTGCCTTCCTCTAAGGACACGAACCTTCATTGTTACACTCGACCAGTTCAGGTCAATTTTCTCAGGCGGTCTCATTACACGCCTGGCCGACGATTCACTTCATACTAACTCCTGTGAGGCCACGAATTTACGTGGGTTATCCTCAGGCTAGTTATCACTGTCTTTCTTGACAGCTATCCCCTCTCAAAGAAAACAGCAAAATTCTTTATGTTTCCCACAAAAACGATATTTGACAACATGTCATAGTCAATATTAAAACTTCTGATCAATGTAGTCTTCTCTGCAAAGACTCCACATACATGTGATTCTGGAACTCGTGGTGACTTGTGCTTGCGGAGGCCTACAGTCTGGATGAGATATACTGCTCTGTAGATCACCTAAATAACCTGTATCAAATACCTGTAAACATGATGATTCAACAACAACAAAAAAACAACAACAAAACACAAGACAAATGCATTGCATACAATGTCGAAACCCAAACAATAAATACAAATGTCAAAATATTTGCACGCATACTTATGATATCAATATTTCAGTCAGCAAGTATAACACGTTGATACTGTCAGGATATGTAATCATGTTTAAACAACAAAACAACAACAAAATTAAGAAAAATTCAATGCATACTATATCGACCATACAACCCACTTAAAATGCAAGTAATACCATTAGTCAAAACCCAAACACCAAATGCAAATGTCAAAATATTTGCACACAAAAACATGATCAAATGCCATCAACCTTCACTCCTGCTCGTGCCCCACAGATGAGCACCTGTTAATGCCCCCTTCAAAAGATACTAAACTATGACTAAGTTCTAACTTAATCAGGTACTAAACTATGTCTGAGTCAAAAGTCAAAAACCGAATCGTCCACCTGTCGAATTACGTCATGCTGTAACCCTACTAGTCCAGGTGCAGTCTTTGTCCCGAGGAATCAAAACCGAGTGTTGTGATCTAACTATTTCACCGTTGTTTCCCCAAATTCCCCGCATCAAAGCTACCTGGTCAGATATTAACCGAAGCATCGCGTCCACGTGTTACCTTGCGTCACGTAATCATTACCTGGCGCATCCAGCTATCCTGCGTCTCTTGTCCGTTTCTCTGGTCGGAAATGTCCCTTTGATCTCGGTCAGTCTTCGCTTCAGACTGACCGTCCGCTCATTGTCTGGCGTGTACTTCAGACAACGAATTCAAAGGAATTTTTAACATCTGGTCATTCCTCCTTCTCTATACCATACCCCCTAATTATCCAAATCTCCGTTTCCCAAGGATAACGGTAGATGAAACAAATTTTATGCAAATGCATACATTAACTGGAGTTTCACATGACTTTACTCCACACGACTTTACCTAATTCCATTTCTGAATTCCAGGTTTTTGGCTAGCGTCAGTAAACATTGCATCAACCGTTCCTTATCACTACTGCTTATTTTAACCAGACTATGCGTTGCCCCATCAGCTGTCTCTGATTGCTGCGCGATTTCCTCCTGTAAAACGCCCATCGTCTGGTCTGTTTGTTTCTCGGTTGGTTGGTTCGTATCCACCGGTTCTCTGGTAGTGTTACGTACACTTACATCGTCCGCTACTTCAGCCTTCCGTCCATCTGTATTCACTATTTGCGGGAAAGACCTTTCACACTGTTCGTTTGACTGTTGGCTTATCTCGAACTGAGATCTTTTCATCTTTGCTTCGATGACTGGTTCGCTGTCCTGGCTGTGGTTAACCTGTCTTTCCCTTTTCTTCGTTTTCCTTAGAATCTCTGTTCCTCCTTTGTTGGCTGCACGAGTATTCTTACCCGGTGCGTCCGTTTCACATTCCAACTGTGCTTCATTCCCACTGCCTTCCTCGGTGGCCGAAGGGTTGTCCCTTCTTTCGGTCTGTTCAACAACTTCTCCCGCATGGCTAGGCCCTGCCACCATTCCTCCTCCTCTCCTTTCCTCTTTATCTGACGAATCTCCGACTATTTCCTTGTTCGATTCTTCGTCGACTTTAACTAATGTTCTACCAGGCTTGACCACAAGTTCCTGGTAAACTTGGCTCCTTTCAGCACGCCCGACCATGTTAATCGACGTAATACCCTCTTCCTGAATTCTCGGCCTACACTGTCCGATGCGGTAACATTTTATCTGGACCTCTGAGCGAACGTTTGTTTCGTTTGCATTGCGTAACCTGCCCTTCGTCCCTAACTTTTCTGGATACACAAAACCTGTATCTCTTTCTTTCTGTCCATCCGCCTCGTGCTTAAAGTCTCTTTGATAGCTCCTGTCCTGCCTCTCCATCTGTAACCGTGCAAAAGGCCTCTTGTGGGCTAAGAATCTGCCCGATTCAAACTTCTGCCCAACCATTCCTCCTCCTCTCACTTGACTTGGCCTCTGCACCTGGGTCAAACTCCTACCCTTTTCGCAACCTCTTTCCAGTCGTCCACACACGTCCGTCCTGAGATTTCCACCTCTGTCCCTCCACGGATCGGAATGTGGAAGTTGGATGGGCTCCCTACTCACTTTCCTACCACTCTGTCCCCTTCCAAAATACTGGACCGTGTTTACTTCTGTGATTTCTTGATTTCTTCTTTCCTTCCTAGCTGGTTTGAAAGCTCTGTTTTCAAACTGTTGCAACAGCTGTCGCAACTTCCATTGGAGGTCGTTTTCCTGTCTTTCCAGCCGAATAACTCTGCCTGTTAGTTCTCTTAGCTGGTTTTGTAGTTGACTTTTGTCCTCCCACTTATCGCTGACTGTAGCTCGTGCCATGAAAGGCTTGTTTTTGACAAACAGTCCTCCTCTTCTCCAGGAACTGTTAATATTCCGAAGAATATTAGGGCATCCGATAGACAAATGTCCAAAAGCTAGACAATGATAACATTGTTTAACATTGTCCAACCTCGACATATTGAATAAACCCGTCTGGCCCACCCAAAAAAATTATAAGACTGTCAAGTACGCACAAAGTCTTGTCAATAATACAACAATGGGTGGAAGAAAAATGTCACACTTACCAGTCAGATGATTGGAAAAGCTGTCTATGGTACTAACACTCTAACCACTAGCTACTCCTCTATTCCTAACTACACACACAAGTTATATTTAACTGCGACACTTGTGTTAAACATGCAAATCAAGATCTATAGCTACACACGCACTATATTTATAAATCTACCACGACTATCCGTGGTCAACAGGCACCAAAATAATAATAACGTGTAGCAGATCCCACTGTTTGCCCTGGCCGCGATCTAACTTAGAACATTCTCACACTCATCCACATCATCATGACCATACTCAGGAAATGACATATCACACAGCAGGTGGCATATTTATTAAATCATACTCATATCATAGAATGAGTAGAGAAATTACAACCACAATATAATACATATCTTAACTAAACATTCTACTAAAACGGGAATTGTAAGCATTAGCTATTGATGGAATTCCCAACTATCTAAAAACCCAGTTCTATTGCCTTGCAATTGCATCACACACACATCGCCTTAACTGCGTCTTCAACACACCTTATCAGATACTCTTCCTCACTGAAATCCCCTCAGGCGGGCGATCTCGACATAACTCGTTCACAATGTGTCCTTGCTTACAAACACACTTTCAGATTATCTATTAATGCAAAAATCACACACCTATTTGAGCGCCCCTGTTCTATCACAAACATTCGTCCAACCGTCAATCAATCGCTCCTCTATCTAAGTCGGTGAGTTAAACATACTATCCACATTCAGTCTCTCTCTCTCTATCTCTCCTCCTCTCTCTTCCAGCCTACTCTCTCCTCGAGCTAAACTTTGTCTCGAGTTATATATCCTCAAGCAAGGCCAGAGCTTGACCAATCGATCTCAGGTATGGTCATCTTCAATTCCAATTGGAACGAAACACTTTGCACACCTGTCACTCATTCTCTCGCAGCAAGCCCCGTTGCCAATTTCGTCTGTCAATCAATCTCCCCCTACCAAAATCGGAAGGCCAGTGGTCAGTTTCTACCTGTCCACATTCCTTAACCCAACTCTGTTCTCCTTTGCTGAGACAGTGAGTGACCTTGACATGCATTCATGTAGCTTTAAGCTTTAACATGTTCAGGCATCCTAAACTCCCCTTACTCCGGCGGGAACTGTTACAAATGTCTTAACTAGCATAGGTACATACAGACGCACACATGCACCAAAGCACTGGTTAACACGCCCTGATATCCCATGAAAGACTACGGTCTATTGTGAATACGACCGTGCCTTCTCCAGCATAATACAGCGGGACAAACCTTCAACGAAAAAAAACATTCTAATTCTTCCCATCCTATAAAACCCTCATCTCAACCTCCTTTCTTCAATATTCCTCTTTAACTCCCTTCTTCTAATCCTTCTCCATAATTCCCAATCGTCTAATGCTCTCTAAACATCGCTTCTGTAGTCTTATTTTCCGTCCTTCTACCTACAATTCTCTTCTGTAACACTTCTTTTATCCTCTATTCCTTTCAATACCGCTCCTAAACTCTCGTTCCATTAAACCTCTTTTCTCTTCCTCAACCCTCTTTTCCCTTCCTCAACCCTCTTTTCTCTTCCTCAACCCTCTTTTCCCTGCCCCAAACCTCTTTTCACTTCATCAATCCTCTTATCCCTTCCTCAACCCTCTTTTCTCTTCCTCAACCCTCTTTTCCCTTCCTCAACCCTCTTATCCCTTCGTCAACCTTTTCTCTTCCTCAACCCTCTTTTCCCTTCCTCAACCCTCTTTTCCTTGCCTCCACCCTCTTTTCTCTTCCTCAACCCTCTTTTCCCTTCCTAAACCCTCTTTTCCTTGCCTCCACCCTCTTTTCTCTTCCTCAACCCTCTTTTCCCTTCCTCAACCCTCTTTTCCTTGCCTCAACCCTCTTTTCCCTTCCTCAACCCTCTTTTCTCTTCCTCAACCCTCTTTCCCCTTCCCCAAAAACCGCTTGCTCGATCACCAATCTAGAACAATACATTTCGACAATCTGACTCACAAATAGAGGTGTCTGTTACGAAGCCTGCATGTGCCAGAGAAAGCCATGATGCCACAGACTATCAGACATATCGAGTAATTTCGTCAATTCCCCAGTTACCTCCCGCGTCATAACTTCCACGTGACATCGATATATAACATTGTAGAGAGGAGGTGGAGGCAGAGAGAGGGGCAGAGAGAGAGAGACAGGGAGAGAGAGAGAGAGAGAGAGACAGAGAGAGAGAGAGAAAGGAAATGAATACGAAAGGATAATATAATATTGGACCAGAATAAAGAAGTAAATTTCTATCTCCCTGTTTGATGCAAATTGTGTAGGGGTCAAGGTCACGGCTTCGCGTGCTCCAACATAACTGGACTGTTTCGTTTTTCTGCTAAAGAGTTTTACTGCCATCTGCTGCATCTACACTTTATATATCTTAACTCACAGCCGTCTCAGCTACACTATCTAATTCCTAACTCTCAATTATCCCAGCTACACTATCTAATTCCTAACTCTCAATTATCCCATCTACACTATCTAAATCCCATCTTTCAACTATCCAGCTACACTATCTAGTTCCTTACTCCCAATAACCAACTACACAATATAATTCCCTACTCCAATTTGTCCCACCTACACTTCCCACATGTGTACACCCGCTGTCACAGCTGCCCTTTCTCCCTGTATATTCCTGTAAATACTGCCCTTTCATCACTCTATATTCCTGTAACAACTGCCCTATCTCCCCCACTATATTCCTGTAACAACTGCCTTTTTCCCCCACTATATTCCTGTCACAATTACATTGTTTTCCTCTCTACTTCTAGCTGTACCATCTACACATTCTTCATCTACTCTCTCTCAGCTTTCACAGAGTCCCCGCTTTCTCACTCTGTCTATCTCTCTCTCTACTTTCAGCTGTCACAACTACACCTTCTCATCTACCGCAACCCCGCACAGGCAATACCACCCCCGCCCTCACCACCCAAGCTGTATCATGTAAAGTAAATAAGCTTTTGACTATTGCAAACGATGATGGTCACATCAGACGGTTTTTACTTAATAATGTGATGTGCGCTGTATTTAGGTTATAGTGAGGGATTGAATGCGCTGGTCATCAATCTCTCTCTTTTCCCCAGTTATCTTGGATCAGTGGCAAGACTGTTGGTCGAGACGACTGGAGATAACTCGGGAGGCAGGAAATCTGGTCTTACCTCCCGTATCATCTACACTTTCTTAATCTACCTTCTCACAGGTTTCACATCTATTCTTCCTCTCTCTATCTGCTCCCATCAATCACAGCTCTACGTTCTCCATCTAGCCCATCGCCTCTGCCACAGCTTCACTTCTCCATCTAACCCTTCCCCGCCGCCACAGCTTCACTTCTCCATCTAGCCCATCCCCGCCGCCACAGCTTCACTTTCTCCAGCTGTCACAGCGTCACTTTCCTCATCTCTAATCCCATCTGCCAATGCTTCACGCTGAGTTCTATTTACATAGAAAATACATTTTTTTTTCTAATGTTGACATTAGTAATTTCCATTTCCATGGAAATTGGCATCCCCCATTTTCTTGTAAATTAGACGTTCTAAAAACATGCCAGTTCAGGTCAGGTCATCCCGTAACCAGTGAGGTCGTTGTGGCACATATGAAGACATCCTCACAACACCAGGCCACCCTTCTCTGTCAGCGGCCGCTGCCTGTGCCTCTTCTGGTCGGAGATTGGTCCATTCTGTTATGTTGTTCTCCTGCCTCTATTTGGGGCGGCCTCTTCGTCGTCTGCCTTGCACCTTTCCGTGGAGGATCGTATTTGCAAGACCATTTTATCTCGATATGTGACCGTACCAAGCGAGTTTCCTTCCTTTGACAGTTGCCAAGAGGTCTTAGAAGGCCCTATTGCTGTTGTAATTCTATCTCGTATTTCCTCATTTGTAACTCGATCTTTGTACGTGACGTTTAAAAGTCTTCGGAAACATCTTATCTCCAAGGCATGTATCCTTCGTTGAAGGTCAGCTGTAACTGTCCATGTCTCACAAGCATAGCGAAATATTGACAGGACCAGTGTACGCATTAATCTGATTTTCGTGCATAGTGCTAACCGTTTATCTTGCCAGATTTTGTTAAGCCGTGCAAACGCCGCTATTGCCTGTGCTATTCTGGCCAATACCTCACATTTTGATCCTTCATCACTGACAATCGAACACAGTTATGTAAAACGGTCAACTACATCGAGTTCCTGACGATTAGCTTTTATCCTGCTGTTGAAGCCCTCTGCGTTGTTGGTCATGAATTTTGTCTTTCCAGCGTTTATCTTCATACCATAGTCCAGAGCTGTTTCATCGAGCCTTCTGACCCATTCCTGGAGTTCTGCTTCTGAACCCGCCAACCCGTCGATATCTGCAAAACGAAGGTTGGTTATCGTTCGGCCCCCTTTCTTGACGGTACCAACGTGACCTCCAAGTGCCTCACTCATAACAAAAACTCAAAACATTTACGTAAGTCAAAATTCACCTACCGTAACATGTTAACTCTTTTAAAATGTTATATTTCATTTAGTTGTCTTTTGGATTTTTTGTTCCATCTTAGCTCCTTCCAGTATTAATCTGAAACCACTTTACATGATCTCACTGTCATGTTTTCTGTAGAAGTTTGATTGATATAGGCTTCAGTTGCTAGTTTAATGAACAACTCTCTTTAGTCGTCTTTGATGACATGTTTGGGAGACTGTTGGAACTATTATTTGCTTCACACTAATTAATTCATTCATTTATTCACGCGTGCATTCACTCATTAAGTAATTAATGTATTCATCATTCATTCACTCACTCATTCGTTCATTCATTATTCATTCACTCACTCATTCCCTCACTTAATGATACGTTACAACTTTCTTTTATTGATTCATTCATTCACTCGTTCATTTATCTATTCATTCATTCACGGATTAGCCCATGCATTCAATCGCTCATTCATTCACTCTTTCATTCATTCGTTCACAAAATGTCCTGGACAATACCACATGCATTCACGTATTTGTGCGATCATATGTACTATATCACGTACGACACACATTCAGATCTCTTACTGTTAACAGAGTGTCCAAAACACACACTTAAAGAGCGACTGGCCAAAACTCGAAGGTGTATGCTGGTTCAGTCACCCTGCAAACTCATCCAACTCACTCTCCTCGACAGCCTGTTAGCTACTCGTAGCCTATCAATCTTTCTCTTTGCCCTTCTGTGTCTCTATCTCAAGGCCAGTCTGCTGAATTCATCTTTGCCGAGTATTTTATAGTCTAAAGCAACTTCATGGCTGTCCAATGGACTTCTGTTGGTTGTCTGACTTAGCCATTACTCTAATTTGGATGTACCTTTAACTAGTTGTTATTGGACGAATAACTCCGAATTCCTGTAACTCTAAATATCGTAGCAGGCCGTGGCGGCCTCTGACTGTCATTAACCCCCCACTACGCTAAAACTGAACGCCAGAGTGGTCAGCTCCGAAACCCTACCTTTACTAGACACATTCTTTCTCCTGACACCTGGTTTCCTTTGTCGACTTTCTTTAGTTAATTTGTAGCTATGCCCTCTTGTTCTTGTGGGTGGTTGTATTTAAAAATAAAACTGTTATCATTTAATTTATCCTTTCCTTTGATTATGTTATAAACCTGTATTAGGTCACTTAAAATTTTTCTCTTTTCTAGACACTGTAGGCCGGTTTTTCTGAGTCTTTCCTCATAAATGTAACTTGCCAGCTCATTAATTCATTATTCAATCCAATCATTCATTCATTCACTTGTTAACACATTCACTAGTTTAATCACTCACTAACTCATTCATGCATTATCCCATTCATTTATTTATTTACTTATGCATTTACTATTCAGTAATTCATTCGTTCATTTTTCGTTCACTCACTCACTCAATCATTCACTCAATCATTCGTTCACGCCTTCTTGAAATCGTCCATTCAATCATTCACGTATTCACACATTCCTTAACTAAATTAATAACCTCATTACGCAAGATTTTACTCGTTAATGCATTCCCTCATTCATTCATTCACCAATTCATTCACTCATCCATTCCCTAGTTCATTCACTCATTCATTCATCTACTAATTCATTTACTCATTTGTCACTCATTCATTCACTCGTGCATTCACTTTTTAACTCATTCCTTCACTAATTCAATCACTCACACATTCACTCATTTGCTCATTCATAATTTACTCATTCATTCATTAGCTCATTCATTAATTCACTTATTCAATAAGTCATTCATTCATTTTCAATCTTTCATTCACTCATTCATTCATTAGCCCATTAATTCAATAATTCATAAATCATTCATTCATTTTCACTCGTTCATTCATGTATTCCCTCATTAATTCAATAATTCACTCATTCACTCATTTATTCACTCATTGATTCATTAACTTGTTTCTTAATTCAGTTATTCATGAAATCATTTATTAAATTTTTCACTTATTCATTAATTATTTCTTCTTCTTCTTCTAATTCTTCCTGTGCGTTCGTTTTCCTGATACCAATCCCTGAACAGGGTTTTGCAAGTAGCAGGATGTAGTCCGTTGAACGGAATGCGTCATGTCGCTAGTTTACAGATTGACTGCGATATTTGCACCTTTCGGTCCGACTCATCCGTTTTCGGCAGCATTCATTAAGTCACTTAATCATTCATTTGCTCACTCATGTATGAATTCACTCACTTATTATTACACTAGCCTTTCCGTTCTCATGTAAAGCAAATGCCACCGCGGAAACAGCAACAGCGTAAAGAAAGCTGTTTGAATGCCTTTACAATCATTCATCTATTCTCTCCTTCGTTAACCAGTGTCAATGTGGCGCGCCACGAGTTAGATGGTCAGAGGTCATAGCAAACACGAACTGAAAGAATAAGCAATGTAACAATCAGCATGGCAGGGTATTGGATAAAGAATTTATAGATCGATTGAACGCATTCTCAGAAAGAAGCCGAAAAGCATTCCAATACTTGCACTGGATTTGAACCCGCGTGGAAGAAAATGAAAGCCATATAGTCCTTCTTACAGATGCTCTGGCCGTAGTCACAGCGCTAAAAAGCCAGAAAAACACTGAGCTTAATGACTTAAGAACAGCACTCTGTCAACTACGCCAGCAGTCCGCACCAAAAAGGGTAGTGGTACAGTGGGTCCCATCACACTGCAACATCCAAGGCAACGAGGAGGCAGACAGACTGGCAAAAGAAGGTGCAAGACTACTATAAACAGATACTAGTATGACGTACGAAGAGTCAAAACGGCTTATTAAAGCCAGATACATGACCAAATGGGAAACTGAACATACCGGCTACACCAAAAACGATGCCTATTACCAGTTGAACAGAAGAGAGCAGGTCGTTGTCTTCAGACTTCGCACTGGCCACAATAGACTGAGGTACCACCTATTCAACAAATTGAAGATAGGTGGTACCGACGAATGCCCGTGCGGTACTGGTAAAATGACCGCGGAACATCTGCTGCAGAACTGCCCGACATACGAGGATCAGAGAGAGCAGATGTGGCCATCACCAGTGGAACCACAAGACAAGCTCTATGGCAGTGTCGAGAGCCTCAGGATGACCGCCGCTTTTTTCGAAAAAATAATGGTTACTGTCTGACTGCGTACGATGAAGAAGAAGAAGAAGAATAAGACGTGGTGAGAAACAATAGGAAAAGTCAAAAATCAACTAAGGTGAACAGTTTAAGAGGAAGTGTTAAATCGGGGTCTAGTGGACGGGACTTCAGAAGATGACACAGGGTAGGAAGAGATAGCGAGCATCCAATGGAAACTAGATAAATAAATGTTGATTATGACTTTTTCGTTATTAATATTATCTGCAGATAATCCGTCCCCATCAAGTCTGTACCCGTTTTTTCAGTGGGTGATTATAATGTCGAGTGGTTTGTATAGCTTACAGGTAAGGCGAGCGCCTCTCACGAAACGGGAGAATGTTCCAAATAATTAGGTGTTCGAATACCACATTTCAAGAATCTCTAGGTTTCAAGGGGAGTGAGAACGAGCTCTTTAGTCCTTTCGGAGATTAACGATAAATTCAGCCAATTCACCGTGCTAATGAACGGTTAACTAGCAAAATTGTCCCGAGAACGTGTCTTTTTCCTTATTTTTTGGGGGGTTTCTTCTGTATCTTCTTTTTGTTATTCTTCCTCTTTTTCTTTGTGTTCTTCTTCATCGTCTTTTTGTTATTTTTCCTCTTTTGCTTTGTGTTCTTCTTCATCTTTTTTTTGTTATTCTTCCTCATTTTCTTTTTGTTATTCTTCCACTTTTGCTTTGTGTTCTTCTTCATCTTCTTTTTGTTATTCTTCCTCATCGTCTTTTGGTTCTTCTTCCTCATCTTCTTTTTGTTCTTATTGCACTTGCCACGAGCCGTCGCAGAGAGGTGGAATGCGTATACTTATTGTTTATCAAAAGGTAGAATGCTTGTGCAGTCATGAGGTGTAACCTCATGAGAGTATCATAATCACCCTCTATCCACCGTCATCAAGGTCTCCCTCTTGCACGTGGACCGAAAACCTCCACATAATATGATCTTGATGCAGGCAAGTCATAATGGATTCTGACTAAATGACCAAACGACTTGATTTGTTGAGAGTCAATGTAGGCACTAACTGGGGTTGTCCCCACTGTCTGCCTCAGTGAGGTGTTGCAGATTCGGTCACGGGTCGTCTTTCTGTGCACCTCACAGCTCTGAATCTTACTTTGATGTGTTTCTATTAAGGACCAAGATAGACATCGGTAGCACAGTGTACGGTTAGATAGTGTATTTATCAGTCCACTCTTAGTTGAAAGAAGAACTCTTGTGTATTTCAAATTCGGTGCAATTTGATAGCGGACACTGTTCGCCTTTTGAATTATATGTGCAATCTCTCTGTCCACTATGCCGTTATCAGTGGACATACTACCTAGTTGTTTGAACTCACAATTTGCTTAATACCAAATACAACCGTTAGTCCAGTAACCTGACGTCATACAACGCTTAGTCCAGTGACCTGATAACATACACCGCTTAGTCCAGTAACATGACATCATAAAACGCTTTGTCCAGTAACCTGACGCCATACACCGCTTAGTCCAGTAACCTGACGTCATACAACGCTTAGTCCAGTGACCTGATAACATACACCGCTTAGTCCAGTAACATGACATCATACACCGCTTAGTCCAGTAACCTGACGTCATACAACGCTTTGTCCAGTAACCTGACGTCAAACAACGCTTAGTCCAGTAACCTGACGCCATACAACGCTTAGTCCAGTAACCTGACGTCAAACAAACTTAGTCCAGTAACCTGCCGTCATACAACCCGTAGTCCAGAAACTTGACGTCGCACAACCCTTAGTCCAGTAACTTGACGTCACGCAACTCTTAGGCCAGCAACCTGACGTCATACAACCATTAGACCAGCAACCTGACGTCATTCAACCCTTAGGCCAGCAACATGACGTCCCTCAACTCTGAGTCCAGTAACTTGACGTCACGCAATCCTTAGTCGAATAACTTGACGTCAAACAACCTAAGTCCAGTAACTGACGTCACACAGCCCTTTGTCCAGTAACCTGCCGTCACACAACCCTTAGTCCAGTAACTTAACGTCACACAACCATTAGCCCAGTAATTTGACGTCTAACACCCGGTAGCCGATAACATGACGTCACACAACAGTAACCTGATTTAGCACGGTCCATGTAGATCAACTGAAATTTTGCCTTTGCTACATCGATTTGATTCATGAGGTCGGTTGGTTCATCAATTTAGCTTCCATCGGCCCTCTGGGTCATTTGAGTGAGATCTTTGGGCCACATCTCCTGCGACCAGTTGTAATTGTTGTTTATTATATGTTATTAAATGTTATATAGTGTATGTGGTCCTACATGCCTCACATAAGCTCACCTGTGCATATACACTTAATTAGTATAATCTTGACATACATCACCGTCACTCACAGATAACACAGACGCCCACGTAGAAGAGAGTATGCAAATCTAGCTCATGAATATTCATATCTCTTTTGACATTTTAACGCTGCCACGTGGTTGAAATTACGGGCTGTCACAAAAACATGGGTAGGTTTTCGTATTTAGAAAATCTTTGTCCAGAGTTTGGAATGATTATTTTCGTGAACCGCAGAAGCAAAATAAGGCTGAATGGTATCGCCGTTTTGCTTTTCTTCATTTAGGAAGCATGTGTCACTGTTGCCATCGGTCAGGTAAAAAGGCAGCCCGTAGGGGAGGGATTGAGAGTAAGGGGGGGGGGGGGAGACGAACGTCTTATTAGGAAAGATAAACTGACCAAGACCCCGACCTGGAATTCTCGCAGATCTCTCTAGAAACGGGTTGTTCTTCTTTGCAGTCTAACGATTTAAGCGACGTGATCCCTGTAGTAGTGAGAGACACGCAAATACAGTCAAACTTACACGATCGCATTTATAACCTGATCCCACCTTCGTCAGCCCTCTCGGAATGTATGGAAAGTTACTGCAGTGCGCCACTAAATGCGATTTTCAGAGGCACAAAGAGAATCGTGAATGCTTGGAATGCATTGCCACAGGAGCTAGTGGATGCAGATACAATTACTGCATTTAAGAATAAATTGGATAGCTTTTAGAGAAAAATAATGTAAATGAAACTGGCTGTATACAGACTCTGCAGTCTTCTAAACCAGTTTAAAAATGTTAAGTTAAGTTGAGCTAAAAGAGAAAACTTACTGCTTGTGAGTTTAGTTTAGTTTAGTTTAGTTTAGTTTAAGTTAGCCAAAGAATCAACGTCACTGCAAAGGTGTAACACATAAGTTCTTCATTAATGATCTGCCAAAACAGTTCAGACCACACATCCACAAGGCACTCCATGCGGGTGACCTGCCCATATGGACCCAGGAAGAAAACATTGGAACTGCAAGAGCAAGGATGCAGGAAGCAATTAATGCAGTAAAGAAATGGGCAGACTCATGGGCTGTCACAATAAACAAAAGCAAGACCCTCTCAACATTCTTCTCTCTCTCTACAACGCCAGAGCAGGTCGACCTATATTTAGAAAATAGCCTACTTCCTAGAGAAAACAATCCTACATACCTAGGAATGAGATATGACAAAAGATTAACATGGGGCCCATACATAGAGGATACTCAAAAGAAGGCCACACTCAGACTAAGGCTGATGAAAAAACTGGCAGGGATAAATTGGGACGCAGGTGCAAACACAGTCAGACAGGTCTACACTGGATACGTACGGCTAACACTGGAATATGGCAGGGGTGCCTATGCAACAGCGGCAAAGACCAACCTACAGAAACTAGACAAGGCACAGAATACCGGACTCAGAATTATTACCGGAGGTCTGAGAAGCATCCCAATTAGAGAACTCGAAGAAGTAGCAGGCCTTCAGAGCCTCGGTGAGCGCAGAGAAGGATAAATACTAAACCTGACAGAAAAATACAAGCGTATGAATAAACATGTAATGCAGGGAAAAGTCAATGAATTAACAAAAAACCGCACAAAACGAACAAGCTTCAATCATCTATCAAAAGCCGTTACAGACAGGAACAAAGACATCATATCGAAATGTCCAACGACATGGGAAATGATACAAGTGTATGAAAATACAGACCAACAGCCCAACTTCACAGTGGAAGCGAAAATCCCAGGTATCGATAGAAAGGTGGAAGAATCAGTCCATGCGTTGAGAGAAAAAACCTAAAGCATATTGGAGATGCCTATCCTCAACCCATGTAGACGCACGTCTACACAGATGGATCATCAGAGGAAGCATTGAGGAAAGGAGGGGCGGGACTAGTCATATTTCTACAAGATGGAACCGTTATAGAAAAAGCAAGTGCTGGCGGGAAGCCCTCGACACATTTAAGAACAGAGCAACAGGCAATAATTGAAGCAGTAAAACTATTGGATGAAAAGAGGTTAAATAGTTAGAATAGTATTTTTGTGGACTGCATGAAAATTTTGCAGGCCACACAAAAAGAACCACGAAATAGTATGGAAAAGGAACTGATATGCCAGCTAAATAAACTCTCAGACCACAATAAAATCACCCTCCATTGGATTCCAGCTCACTGCGGCATACCTGGGAATGAATGGGCGGACAGGATAGCCAGGAAGGGAAGACAGAGAGAACAATTCACCCACCCAGTGTCATTGCCAGAAGTCAAGGCAAACATCAACAAAAAAATATAAACAACAGTGGATAGAGAGAACAAACAGTAAATACCCAAAGGACCCAATCAATAGACTTAATAGGAAACAGTATACCGCAATTTTTCGCCCCCAGAATAGGTCATTGCAGACTAAATGCACACATGCATAAAATGAAAGCAGCACAGACTGCACAATGAACATGTCAGAGAGAACCCCAGACTCCAGAACACATCCTGCAAACATATCCACTGCACCAAGATTCCCGTGAGAAGACATGGCCCGAGGAGAGAAACGTACAAGACAAACTGTGTAGAACCATTGAGGACCTGCGACTGACGTGTCACTTCATGGATGCAGACCATCTGGTGGCATAAAACGAGCATACGAAACCGAACGCAAAGAAGAAGAACCAATAAGTGTTTTGTTCTTCTCCATAATTTTGGAGAATCTCAGCACAATAGACGGACTCCGCATCACCGGCGAGGATCCTGTAATAGATTGGCTAGATTTCTAACAAAATTGTGAATTTTGTCCACGTAGCGTCCGTTAAGGCTACTCTTTTTTTAATTTCCATCTGTCGAAGAATCTTTAACGTGCGCAACAATGTACACGGGCGTTCGATCTCTTCAACCCAGAGGTCATGGAAAATACCAGAAAGTCAGCGTGAAAAAATCCCGGTTTCCACCGCGATTTGATCTCGAGTTCTCCAGCACCCGAGGCCGACGTCTTACCTCAAGACCACTCAATCCCTTTCAGGGTATTCACACCAATAAAGAAGGCCGGGAGGACTTAAAGTCAATAATCTCTTACCGATACGAATCATGTGCCATTAGTGCTGAAGGTGCGTTTGATGGATAGCCTGCCTCTGAGTGTTTGTAGTCACTCACCGTCTCCAACCAGTGTGAAGCATGTGCCGGTATTGCAGCTTTTCCGTTTCAATTAACGCAGTCTTTAAGCCCTTATAAGTCATTCACAGTCTCCCTCAGGTGGGAATCATGTGCCGCAATTGCAGATGATCAGTTTTGAAAGAAGGCTAGGGATCAAAACGCTGAGCAGCTCATAAACTGCAATGGTCAGCGACCCATAACTGACTGCTAGCCTCAGGGTCAGCGACCCATAACTGACTGCTAGCCTCAGGGTCAGCGAACCATAGCTGCCAAGACCCTTCTACACCGTCACGCGGTGATCCTGGATAACAATCTGCAATACAGCAGATGGCTACGTAGAGGGGATCGAAAAGGTAGAGCAACCCGGTACTCAAAAATGATTGCTGAATTCGAATGTGTTGGACCGAAAGGTGCAAATATCTTATTCGAAGCTGTAAACCACTACACGACGCATTTCGTTCTCTGGACTACATTCCGCTACTTGCAAAGCTTTTTTCAGGGCTTGGTAGTGAGAGATTGAGAGCGAACAAAGAAGAAGAAGAAGTAGAACGAAGGCCATTTCGGAATAATAATATCTTCTTCTTCATTGTTCGCTCTCAAACTCCCGCTAGCAAGCTCTGAAAAGGGCTTTACAAGTAGTAGGATGTTGTCCGGAGAACGGAATTCGGTGTGGCGTAGTTTACAGCTTGACTGCGATATTTGCACCTTTCGGTCCGAAGCATCCGATTTCAAGAATCTGACAAAGGCCTGTCAGGTCCATCGCCTATGACCCCGATTGATGGCCTATGTCCATGAAACGTGTAGCTCTGATCAGATGTTGACGATTTGCTGCAGCCAGGTATTGCTCCTACTTATTCATGTGGGACAAGTGTTACTTTTACCCTTGGTTTCGATAGGGGGGGGGGGGAACTCAGTGGTCTTGAGGTTAGATGTTCGCCTCCTGTCCTAGAGGTCGCGAGTACAAACCACGGTGGAGACAGGGATTTCTTTATGAGGATCATGCAGTAAAAGTG